>JBAMIB010000002.1:5989745-6000529 GCA_037177415.1 Kaempferia rotunda
CATCATTGAAACTTTGAGATCTTGAATTGCTTTGATCATTTGACTTACTTAAAACATCCGGAACCTATAAAAAAACATTTCAATTACAAGTACCACCTTAAAAACTTCCAAAGTTCAGATGAAGAGGAATTCCAAGAATTATGTTGAAACAAAGGACACAAGAAACATTGTTAGTGTAACGCATGTGTGTTAGCAAACAAAGGACACATGAAATAGTTTGCTTACTGTAAGCAAACTGTAAAAATGAACATAATGTTGATTTAAAAAATCTAAGCATGTGTTAGTGTAACTCAAACAAGCAATATGTATATGAACAAAGGTTATAACATAAGAATAAAAAATTATAAAAATTTCACAAGAAATAAGAGTGTATAAGTGCAATTTAAATACATAGTTATAGATCTTAACATATCTGTTCAGCTGCAAATTGTAAGATATTTTGTACATCTTCTTCTGGCAAATAGTTTTGCAAAATCACAAATACACAAGGAAAAGATGATAGACAAGGACAAGGCCACCATCTTCTGTCTCTGTTTATCAAAGTATAATATGTTTTAGAATTCTTTTTTTGCATTGTTGTTTGCAAAATGATTCCTGTCCGAAATTCTGGGTTCAATTTAGAAAATGTTCTACATAGTTCAAATTGCCATCACCTTCTTGAAGACAGTATGCTTTCAATACTATGAGATAAAAGAGAACCATCTTGGCTGAATGGCCTAAAGGTAACAGAACTTAGAGACTATCATAATGAAAATTGGCCTATCTAAAGGTAAAAAATTGAACGGTGTAATCAGGAATTAGGCACACAAATATCAGGAATTAGACGGTGTAATTTATCACTGTCTAAAAGGACTTGTAAAATATTACAGATGTTATGTGAACTGCATACCTTCTCGTCCTTGAAGTCTAAAAGAAGTATAACTGCACATGATAAAAGAAGCATGAACATTGTGGCTTGATTGGTGGAATGCACAGCATTAATTTAATCATAACATAATTACGTTTCTTATTAATGATGAGCATCTTTATTTCCACAGGGAAAATATAAAGCGGTGTGGATAATTGCCAAGATAATAAGAATTATGGATCAATTAGAAAGGATGGAAAACATGAATACTTAATCTATCTTAATCGACTAAATGCATGGAAAAAATCAAGTTAGGCACACCTGACTAAGTCCTAGTTCTCATGAAGGCTTTCACATATATGCATACCCTGCATTTGCATTTGCATTTGCATTATAGAAATACCAAAAATATTCATGCAAATCATCATAATTAAAACACAGAATTGTGTATACCATAAAAGTGTTAGTAACATTTATATGACTGATTCTGACTACCAAGAAACTAATAGACTCAAAGCAGTATGTTTATCCTGTCACATGTAGCAACAGAACCTATTCCAGCAAAATGACAGACCCGAATGCCATTATTGGTCTTGTTAAAGGTAATGGTAAATCATACATGACCTCAGTTGTATTCTTGACCAAAACAATAATTTGATAAAGTACTTTCCTTTCACGGAATATTATGTGATCCTCAACCAAAATGGTCCTAAGCTGATAAATAAAAACTCTTCTTGTTCATGTATGTTTTGGGGTTTACTACCAATTTGACCATCTGATTCTATTTCACTAACCCTTCGTTGTTTGCAGTATGTCACTCGCTATCAACGGAAATCTCTCCGTGTTCTTGGTAGTGTGGGCGAGCCAATCAATCCTAGTGCATGGAGGTTCATCTGGACCCTTCAACTAGCTATCTTGTTCTAACATTTCTTTTAACTATAACAGCTTCCTTAATATATCTTATATACATTGCTTAGGTGGTTTTACAATGTTGTTGGGGATTCAAGATGCCCTATATCGGATACCTGGTGGCAAACAGAAACTGGTGGCTTCATGGTAAGTGGGCTCTCTTCCATCCAAGGTTTTCTATTGCCAGCTATCTACTTTGGTGGAAACACTTGTATTGTTTCCTGCAGTTTTAAGTTCATCACTTATTAAATTTAATTTTCTGTTAATCTGAGCTGTATCTTTAAGTCCTATAATTTGATTACAGATTACGCCTTTACCTGGTGCATGGCCTCAGAAGCCTGGCTCTGCAACTTTTCCTTTCTTTGGAGTTCAGGTATGTATTAATCAGACTTATATACATGGAAATAGTCTTTAAGCCGTATTTACTCATACTGTTTGAGAAAGTACTGCAGCCAGTTGTAGTTGATGAGAAAGGGAATGAGATTGAAGGTGAATGCAGTGGATATCTTTGCATCAAAAACTCATGGCCTGGTGCATTCCGGACACTTTATGGTGATCATGAAAGATATGAAACCACATATTTTAAACCTTTTGCTGGTTATTATTTTACTGGAGATGGATGTAGCAGGTATGTTTTCCCCCCTGATTGGGTGCCAATTTTATATAGGCATAAACTATTAGGAGACAATTTTCTGTTTCTAAAATTCTTTAAGACTTTCTATTGCAGATGGGTGTTCTGGTTCTGAATTTAATTATGCCCACTAACATGGAATGATTTGAACATGACACATCTAGTAGATATCTTATTATTTGATTAGCTATGCTTTTTTTTAGAAGTGTTAGATGTTAAGAAGTCGTACAATATACGTTCTCTTTTTTATGTACCAACGTAGTGCTGGATATCATCTTACTTGAGTATTTTAAATATTATAGCTCATCTAAATTTTCTCACAAAGTTCTTATTGTGAAAATAACATGGTTCTCATCAGTATTAACAGTGTCTTGATTTGTTAGGGACAAAGATGGTTACATTTGGCTCACTGGAAGAGTTGATGATGTCATCAATGTGAGGTACTCTAAATAAATGGATGCAAGCATATCATTACTTTTTGGATAGATATTATCAACCACAGAATTTGTCGAGCACTTGTTTGTTATTTTATCTTATGGGGTTGACGGGTTAGAGAATTTAATTTCTTGTTTGCAGTGGGCATCGTATTGGCACTGCTGAGGTGGAATCTGCCTTGGTTTCTCATCCCCAATGTGCAGAGGCTGCTGTAGTTGGAGTTGACCATGAGGTATAGGAACACTATACTAGTTGTCTGCAGGCTATGCCACTCCAATTAATAAGAACTTCATTTATCGAAAATCTGATTGCAATAATTCTTTCTGTTCTCAGATCAAAGGTCAGGGAATTTATGCGTTTGTGACTTTAGTGGAGGGTGTTCCTTACAGTGAAGAACTTCGGAAAAGTCTAATTTCGGTGGTCAGAAATCAGGTGTGGTTTGCTTAAAAGTTTTCTTATCATTCCTGGTTACACAATCAACTGTGGGCATCTATAAATTATTTGACTTACAAAAATCTTCTTTGTTATTTTCGATATGTTTTCCAGTTTTATGCATCGTGCTCTAGAATTAGCTTCAATTTCTGGCTATATGTTTGCTACATCGATAGTGATGTGACGTATGTACTTAATGAAAGTTGAGACAAAACGTCTCTAATTTTAACTTTCCAAGCTATGCATGAAGGTTTTGTGTATCAATGCTATGTAAACTGATCATAGTTTTGCATCTCAAACGGAAAGCTAACTGCATTAAAAATTCAAATGGCCAATTAGGGATTGATTACCTGATGATTATCCACATCTAAGTATTTCTGAACAAGGATGGCATTACTTTATTTCCTGGTTATGTTCAGAACATGGATGGATGTTACCTTGGTCAAACAGTGTCAATGCTTCTACGGATCCATCATCTTTGCTTTGGTTTTGCATAGCTAATAGTGCACTCATTTATCAGATTGGTGCATTTGCTGCTCCTGACAAAATCCACTGGGCGCCTGGACTACCCAAGACCAGGAGTGGAAAGATCATGCGGAGAATCTTACGAAAAATCGCATCTAGGCAGCTAAATGAGCTTGGCGATACCAGTACGCTTGCTGACCCAAGTGTCGTGGACCAGGTAATTTCTCTCGGTGATTGCTAGTGAAGGAAATGTGATTGTAGCAACAGAGCAATCAGAATAACTTAATGCATATTTCTTGTGCTCTTTTAGGGAATTTTAACATGGTAAAGAAATGTGTGAGGCATTGTCTGTTTTATTGTAGTTTTTCTGGATGCTACTTCAATTATGTTCTTATTGCGATGCAGCCATTTGAAATTGTTACAAGATTAAATAAAAGATCAAGGACTTTCACCCTGTTTTGGTAAAAGTATAAACATCAATCTATGTATATATTATTGTCCTATTATGTGTATATATATATAAATATTGACTTGCACAGTCGCCCGTGTGAAGATTGAACCGGAAGAGTGTGGCTGAGTTCTGTTATGGATTAGGCTTAGGACGATTGAAAGGTTTGGGGGCTCTTTGAAGGGGTTCGGTTGATTTACATTCAAATCATCCAAAAAGGAATTAAATGGCTTTAGGTGGACAAGGGCATCAATGCTTCACCTTATTAAAAATATATGGATGGACTTAGAGTTTATGGCTCGGTGGTAAAGCACTCAAAAGAACCATTAAAAAGAACAGGATTTGATTTAAAGCACAAAATTCCATTTGATTAAATTTATTTTATAACTATGTTGAAAAAAAAACATAATTTAGAAGAGAGGTGAAGTTTGAAAACTAGGAAGAACGGTACAAATTTACAGGTCTAATTGTGGAAACAACCTAATCATATGAACAATTTTTAAGGGCAGATGGTATCAACTGTATCAATCTTCAGATAATTCTCGTTGATAGAACTCGTATGAAGTCGTCAATAGCTAAAGTACCAGGGCAATGAACACACAAAATGGCTGTGTTCCAATGTGGAATAAGAACAAAAACAATTTCAAGCAAAATAAATGTAACTGCACATGCGTGTTGGATATATACAAGTGCAATATAATGCAAGAAATTATAGTGATGAAAGATTTTCAAAGAATACGAGATTCTATATCTAGAGGACTATCCGTTCAACATCGCATTTATTTGAAACTCTTTACAAATACAAGCACCATCAAGGTGTCCATGAAAAATAAAGGAAACTAGAATTACAAGGCGTAACATGGCATTTGTAACATTATCTGACAAATGAAAAATTATCCCAAAATCCATCAGAGTTCCCTTCATACCGATGCATTATTCTCTTTACAGTCACTTGATGTTGAATCTTTGGCATCCAGTTCTGGAGTAGCAATACCATTCAGAATACACTTGAGCTAAACTAATTTTGTGGAGTTTTGAAAAATCCCAATCAGCTGGCTCAAATCTGTAACCAGTCAGATATACCTTCTGAAAATACAAACCACCTTGGGCAAAATCTTAGCACTAAATATCCAGTCTACAAAATCTGATTACAGAGAGGCAATAAATGCCATCTGTTGAATGTCAGAATGGACCTGGCTATAATCCTCCAATTTACACTTCCCGTTTCACAGGCCATAAAAGGGTAAAAAGAATCGAAATTTTTTGCAGTCAATTATGTAGGATTTGGAAAATTACGATGCCTGTCAGCAAAATCTCTAACGATGCGCTTGAGAGTTCTCCCCCCTTTACCCAGCATGTGGCCATGATCATTTCTACCAGTTTTACTGGTCTTGCTCTCAATATAATCTGAGGCTGCACTGGACAGGGCCTTCAGCCATAATGGTACGATACTTTCTACCTCACCTTGCTTCAGATACTCTGAAGGGAGAAACTGCACCTATTTGCATGAAAAATGGAAATTAAAATGGTAAAGTTTGTAATCAGATTTATGGACAAAATTATAGTGTGCCCCTGTCAAGTAGAAGATGAAGTCAATACTGAAGGTGTTTTAAATAATAATCAAAAGAGCCCCCTCATCTAGAACAAAGAACAAAGTAAGACCAGAGCCTTTGCAGACAAAATAATGTTACTCCTTGCAAACTGTTTCATAATGCTGCAAACGCAAGAGTACATGTTTTTTGGAAAAATCATGCTAGAATCTAAAATGACATTTCAGGCAAATTATAAATATTTTTCCTGAATTACAGGATTCTCCATCTTTTATAATTTTATTCATAAATTTAACTATCGAAACAATTCTATCCTTAAGTCAAATCCTTATTATCTTCAATTCACACTGATGTGATGGGCTAAGTTGTTATCTAGAACGTCAAATTGTTCAATAAAATTTAACAAAAATAAATTCCCGTGGATATAATAGACGACATTCAACTTTATCAATAAGCCATATTATATATCAACTAAGCTTACCACATCAACATTCAATATGCTGTCTCATAATCAACTCCAGCACCACAAAAACATTTTTGACTTCAAGTCAACAATTCTCTCAGTGACCAACCATATGAAAGTTTTTTTTTTTCCCATTTCCACCTTTACTTGAGGCCCTAATGCAATTGGAGGCCAACTTTCCACTAAAGTCTTGGAGTGCAATTAAGCATGGCAAATTGGCTGTTAAATCTGAGGATTGCTGCATCTTATGCGCTAGAGGGATACAATATTTTCTCTATCAGAGTCATCTAGCCAGAGCTTTAACTAGATAATTTCTAACTTTATTCGAGTTTCTTTTTACTTGTGCTTATAATAATACTTTGCATTGGTTAACACTTCATTTTAGCCGACTCCACCTAGTGGGATAAAGCTTGGTTGTTATTGTTGAATTGGTTAGCTCTTCATTTTGAATATTTGGTTTAGTTTTTTCTGCTAGATTCTTTCTAAATCTGTTTCTAGTAATCCATGGTATGCCTCAACCTATTTTATCGAAGTAGTAATATGAATTAAAAAAGGATTACACGCTATCCCAACATCTTTGATTGAATTACTGTCATTGTTTAAAATACAATCGCCTAGGCAGTTTCGGCATGAGCATTTCACCTAGTTGTTAGATGGTCCGTGTTAGGTAACTCTTTTAAAAGTAGGACAGATAGACCATCTAGGGAACCTAGGCGATTCTACTTAGAAGGCACAGATGGGTCTAAGGCAAATAAAATAAAAATTTATAAGTTGCTAATTCATTTGATATTAAAAACCAATCCTAGTTCTCCCCATTAGCACACATAACTCCCCTTGTTTGTTTGAGCATCCCATGTGACTTCTATGCCACTTTTTTAAACTCGATGTTGGTGTCCTACACTAAATTTTGATCATTTTTCCAGCATCCTTTTTTATTCTCTTCCCTAGATGAGTTCTCTCTTCTCTAGTCTCTTTTCCAAATTTTACAATTAGTTTTCTTGATTGCAATGTGAAATTAAAATGTTTTTTTTATTACTTGTTTGTTAAAATTTCATTCTTAATTTACCATATTTCTTTTCTATTTTGATATTATCTTAATGAGAATTGCTGAGGCCTATTGCCTGGGCACTAGGCAGTAGACCCCGTTTAGTGCTCAGAACCACCTTTTAATACCTTGTGTGCAATCAGTTGATTCAGATCCAATTCCTTGGGTCACCTTAGCTCTATTGCAAAGGGTCTCACTGCCAACAATCTCGTTGTCTGATCACATAGATGTTACGAGATCCCACTCCATCCATTCTATTTGATTGTGAGTTCCCTCAATCCAAACTGCAATTGTGTGAATGTGAAGTGTTTCCACCGTGAATTCGAGAATAGAGTGGAATCTGCTACTTGATAAGTCCTTTACTAATTACTATTGATCAAGAACACTAGACCTAACAGTACAACCATTGTATAACCTCATTCTGACCAAAAACCTACTGAACCTGGACTCCTACTCACACTTCGACATTGCTTCTTCCTATTTTATCATCATTCCCTTCTTTCTCTTCCACTCTAAATTGGTCCCATCATTGCTGAACATAGCAAACTGCATTTTTAGAAAGCTTGTGTGGGATATTCAAAGTAGCTGTCAGAAATTGAATTGATCCCAAACATTCAAATTCAACATATCCATTCAGATTTGTCAAATTGATCCAGATTTATCAAATTCCAATTTTGGCCAAATGCAAAAGGTCATGAAAAGACTGTCCAGGATAAAATTGGACTTTTTTTTTTCAAAATAAAGGTACTTTTGCCCATTTGATAGGTCTTGCTGGATGAATACCTCAAATATAGATAAATTTAATAAATCTAAGACAGATTGAACCAACTAGGATGGACATGTGAAATATGGACAAACTAATAAATTAATGGGCCAGAGCTCGACTAGCTAGCTTTCCACTCCAGATATGACTATACCCACCGACGAGGAGTGTCAAGCATAATAAAAATATAGATAAAGATTTTCCTAGGGGTTCAAGCTCTTAAAATAAGTCTACTGAACTTAATAAAGGCAAAAACTCTTACATAATGCTACCAGATTTTGCATCTGCAATAACCTTACATCATCAATATGTCCATTTGGCATTTTTTTTACTACTTATGAAGTAACCAGCCAATGGCTCAATGGTCATTTTACAACATTCATTGCCTTGTGAACCAGGCCAGACAGTGAAAGATTTACAGCCGGACCCCGTGGACTGATGTCCCTATCCACTAATCTGAAATTTCCGGAAACAAAAAGTATTTTAAACTACTAACAAGCACATGCTCAGAGATAAATATATTTATACGGAAAGAGAAAGTGGATTACTGCTGACTGCAACCAACCACAGAGTGTGTCCCAACAAAGAACTGCTTTCCATGCACTATTCCCACAGAGACTGCAAAATGCTGCCAATTGTTGCAAAATTGTTGCAGACTTGTGTACCTGAAAAATGGATCAAAGTCATATAAATCCCAATAGGTTAGGACATAGATTATAGTTGAAGTGAGAAAGCATATTGGAGATTCAAAGGCTTATCAAGCAACCTACTATTAACAGAGGGCTTCGAAGGATGAAGGTTCTCTGCTTGTACAGACTAAATGGCAGAAGAAATTCCTAGAGATTTTATTTCATTTTCTATGTTTTCTTACTGCTATATTTGAATAATATGGCATTCTTGATACCAGGTCTCACCTAGGAGAGCAGCTATGCCTTACCAAACAAAAAATTGCAAAAAGTATATACAAGAAGATAGGGTTAAGTAACAATTAAGGCATATGAATGAAGCAATAATACAACTGATTAGATCAATATATTCACAAACATTCCATCTTTGAGTAGTTCAGCAGTCTAAACTCTGTACAAGAGAATCAAACACATCCTCAGCATTCCATACTTGCTTATATTAGATATCAACCGTTACTTTCTCGTGAACAATTTGATAGTGGAAAAATCAGCACAGTAATTAGTTCCCACTGTAAAATGTATCAATGCAGTGACTATGTATACTTACCCTTGACATTGCTGACACGCCAAGAAGAGCATATATAACATTAGATACAAGACCTTCCCCATTTTGTGATAATATATGAATTACTACTGCATGTAATGATACTTCTGTCATACAACCCAAAGATGCCAACAAAGATATGAAACTGACCTCCAAGAAACCTGCAATAAATTAGTGCTTCAGAGAGCTGTACTATTTTCTTCAAGAAAAAAAAAAGAATATGGAATTTTCAGAAGTTGAATGCTGCCAGTTAGAATTGTCTTTTACAGTGTTTCAACAGTTAAAAAGAAAACCAGAAACTAAAGGGAAACAAATTGCCAATATTCAAAAGCATGGCACTTTCGTTCTGGCAGCAAAAAATAAATTGAATGACCTATAAAAGTGGCTATTATGCACATGGTTATAGAAAATAAGAAAGAAATATGATAGTTTAGTTTGCACATAGAAGAGTTTATAGTCCCACTCACTGGACAAGTATGACATTGCAGCAAATGCTGCCCCACGATGCATGGCCGTGGAACATATTGCAGCCTTTTGGAATGATAATTCAAGTAGTGGCCCAGATGCAGCAACAACATCCTGAGATAAAATCAATAAGCAAAGGATCTTTTGTCTGCTTATTTAAAAAACTTTTGAAACTAAATGACTACATTCTGCTGTTAATCAGACAGATGGAAGACCTTGGGACAGCAGCGGACAAATACTGATGCGAAGTTATTGTAAGCTTCAACCAAGTCAGGTTCTTGGTCACATATGTAAGAAGAATTGAGAGCTGTTATTGATGATGCCGAGGTGAATCTCTCAAATGTGCTAATGCATAATGGTCCATATTCTTCTATATTACCAAATTCTTCAATAACAACAGTAGCTGAGATTTCATTTATGAAAAACAGAGAATCAAATATAGGAAAACGGGTAAATAAACACTTTACTACCACAAAAATAAATAAATATTAATAACCATTCTGAAGAGATTCTAATTTGAAAACTTTTCCTAATTTAAATTGGAGAATTCAGTTCTTAACACGAGTAGACAATGAGATTATGAAGATAATGAAACTCCATCCAACAGTAGCATGGCAAGAAAGATCCACAGTACCAAATTTATTTAAAATCCAAAAAGGACCAAAAGAAAGCCATAACAATTCACATAGTTCTTTAGTGACTCACGAAATATGACAGTCCCATGAATTCTTTGTGCGTAAGTTATATCCCCTGCATTTTGTATTGGTGGATATAGGAAAGCAAGACAACCCAAGAATGCTAAAGATTTTAGGTGGTGTTTGGTACACAACAGATATGGGAATGGGGAATTGGATTAATTTCCAAACCTTGTGTTTAGTTGATGGGAATAGGACTTAGATTTTGGAATGAAACCCAAAAACTTGGGTATTGATGAAACTCGTCTCCTCCCTTGGGTTTCACTCTATTCAAAAACTTGAATATCATCTAAATTATTTTAGACAAAAATAACTCTAATATATTTGTTTAATTTTTCTCTCATCATACTTTTTTCTCCTCATTTTCTTTCGTCGATCTTTCTCTCTCATCATATTTTCTCTCTCT
>JBAMIB010000002.1:6036102-6047715 GCA_037177415.1 Kaempferia rotunda
TCCCATACAATTGTGGGAACATCAAGTTTTTGACGTCGTTGCTAGGGAATTGATTCTAACATTAGTAAAGAGTTCTAGGAATAGCCTAGATTTTTGCAATTATTTTTTTAAAATCATTTGCACTATGTCACTTTAGCATATTTCATTTTCCTTTGTATTCATTTCTTCTTTACTCTAGTTCATTCTTTGTTCTTCGTATTCTAGTTCTTCCTCTTTGTACTTATCTTCAAGTGTTTCCCAACTAACCCAAGTTCATAAAAGTTAGCTAGTTAGATCTTTGTTTTCTTGTTGGAAATATTGTTGAGAAATGGTACAGATTCTATTAAAAGACTATGCTACTCCTAAATCTGCAAGGGGTTTGAGCGCAATTATATTCCCAACTATTACAACTACCCAGTTTATGATTGATCCTTCCTTTATCTCCAAAATACAAGAGAATTAGTTCAGTGGATCAGTGTTTGAAGACTGGTATTCACATCTTCTTGAATTCTATAGATATTGTGCTCTGGTGAAGTATGAATGAATTTTTAACGAAGATGTATTCCTTCTGATTTTCCCATTCAGTTTAAAGGCACATGCCAAGAGATGGTTAAATAACTTACTACCTAGAAGCATTAAGTCTTGGGAGGAAATGGAGAAGAAATTCTTAAACAAGTATTTTTTTTCCCCATAAAGGACTATCGCCTGTAGAAACCAAATTTTGACTTTAACTCAAAAGGAAGAAGTGTCTTTATGTCAAGATTGGGAAAGATACCTTGTTTATTAAAGCAATGTCCACACCATGGAATTGATGAATGGTTGGTTGTTCATACATTTTATATGGAGCTCTGATATCAAAGCAAAGAACAACTTAATCTACAGGGGGGGTTCTATTATGAATAAGACATTAAGAGAAGCTAGAGACCTTATTGAACTGGTGGTATCCAATTTCAATGAGTGGTCTGGTGAAAAGATTTTCACCCCAGTAGCTGAAGTTTTGGAGATTAGTAGTTTTGAGGAGAATGATGAGAAAGAGAGTCTTTTGTCACAGGACATTGATGAAGCAGAGTTTAATCAGGAAGCTTATAAGGGAGCTTGGGGTCCTTGCCCTTGGTTGACAAAATTAGTGGTGGTCAACCATAATTAGAGTCTCTAAGTTCTCCTAGCAATCCTTGTGTTCTTAATCGAGCTATAGAGAGGTTTCTCCACTGACAATGAGAATTATGCTAGCCGGTATTGTCGGGGAGTAATCCAACGACGGATTAGAATCATCTATCTTATGGACAACCATGGAGTAGGAGAAAATTATCTTCGATCCACTTTAGATCGACGTGTCATGCTAGTCAATGATCATTCCTCCAACACATCTTTCACGCATTACCTTCAAGAGCTTCCTTTGACCTTGTCCTTTATTGTCGGGTCTTCCATTAATAAGAGGCTCCTCACCTCTAGGACTTCAACCTTACCAAGAGCAATGCTCAGGGACTTCATCCTTTGTCATGTCACACTTGGACTTACATTACTAAGATCTCACTTAGACTTACACTGCCAAACTCCACTTGGACTTTCCTCTTTTACCAAGATCACACTTAGACTTTCCTACACATGCACACTCACAAGCACATCAAATACAATAATAATCTTAACTTAAACCTTTGCCCAACATCAAAATCTAGGGCACATACATTGCTCCAACATTTACATCCTAAGAATAGGAGGTCTACTCCATAGAAAAGTAATAACAAAACAAGAATACAAAATAAAATATTCTTACAACTCCAAACGGAAGATAGAGGAGAAGAAATGCTTATCAAGAGATTTACCGGTGTCTTTGGATGGAATCCTTGCTCTGGAAGAGGGTGGATGATGTGGATCGGTGAAGATGTAGTTCTAGGGTTCCCCCAAGGAACATAGAATCATTGCTCCTTGTGAGACTACATGACCGCCTCCCTGTTGACTTCTAATAGAGCCTTATTTTTGTCCGATGAGAGACACGATCGTACCAGGGAGCAGGACCATGTCCTGGATTTTGCATAGCAAGGGAGGCATGGTCGTGTGGATGCACATGGTCATACCCCTGTTAGGATCTGGTTACACACAACCACCTCCAAGGGAAAGACACGATCATGTTAGGGAGCGCATCCATGTCTTATCATGGCTTTTCTAGGAGGCACAGCTGTGCCAGGGGCAGACCAGCCTTTGCTCTTTTCCTTTATAACTCTGAGGTACATTTTGTCTCTATTTCTTCTTTGATTTGTATTCTGTAAATCAGAAAACAAACATGAACATATCTCTAACAAAGATAGAAATAATGCCAAAATAATGATAAAATGGGGTGTAATAGAATAAATCATAATCAAGAAATGCAAGTAGATATACGATAAAATATAGATAAAAGTGTATACAAAATTTTTTATGTCACCTTTTTACTTAATGACATTAATCAAATATTAGGAAGTAATTGAGAAAGTAGGACCGTAGAGGGTATCCCTTTAAGCGAACTTTTTGGAGTTAATTCTTTACTTAATATAGTTGGAAATGAGTACAAACACTCTGGTGTAACTCTCATAGATTTATATCGATAATTTGATTACAATCCCGACAATAGTGCAAACATGGAGTTAAGGAGATAAATAATACATAGGGACATTAACTAGCATCATAGTGAAATCAAAATCCTAGAATCATTTCTCCAAAGCCAACTTCTCTTTACTCACTTTCTCTCTCCCTTACTCACACACACTCACTCTCTCTCTTATGCTCTCTCTCTCTCTCTCTCTCATGTACTTGTGTTCTCACACCCTTCGATCGTTTAGATAACTTGCTTTACAAACTCAGCTAGTGCTTAATCAACAGTCTTATGGATCAACATTTTTATTTTTTGATGACTTAATCGTGCACTTACGGTGAGATAATAGGTAATTGTTTCACCTTCATTCATCATAAAGTTTTGTATTTGATTGATGATAAGGTCTTTTTTGGGGATTCTAGAATCCTTGGTGCCTTCATTTGCAATATATATCAATAGGCAAGTAGGGACCAGATTTGAGATCCACTACTCCCCTATCCATTTCAAAGATGTCACGTATTCATTTGCAAGTGATCAAGGGGCCAAGTCTAAATACTGAATCCAAGTGCTTGGTGGAACCTAGAATTTGAGCATTAAGGTCAGATGCTTAATTGATAGAACCTAGTATTTGAGCGCCAAGGCTAAATGCTCAATAGGCCTATAAATGAATCAAACATTCGTGAACAAATTTAGTATTCCTCTTGGAAAGAGTTTGTTTATATTCGCTCAATATACATAAGATCAATTAAATAAACAAGCTTGAACACTTTTATGTTCAACTCGTTAACATTCATGAAAAATGTTCGTGAACATGTTTGTGAAGAACATTGGTGAACAATATTTGTGAACAACATTCGTGAACAATGTTCATGGACAATATTCGTGAACAATGTTCATAAATCATGTTTATCAATAAAACTCTTATTAACTTGTTAAATAAATAAAGAAACTTTCAAAATGAATAAATAAATTTATATTATCAAGTTCAATAATTAATAAAACATGCTTAAAATGTAAAAGTTTCAAACAATCAAACAAGTTATAATTGAGATTTCAATAATATCTAAACAAACCAAGCTCAACCCAAACTTAAACCAAACTCAAGTTGATAAAAAAGAAACTAAATCAAGCTTAAATAATCATTTTAATGGCTTAGTTCATTTTAAGCTCGGCTCAGCTAGGATCAGTTACTTTATTAAACAAGATTGAACATCACATAGCTTGGCTTTTATAGCTCTAATGCTCAGTAGAAACTGGTATCTGAGCACCAAGGTTGATTGCTCGGTAGAACTTGAGATCCGAGCACTAAGGCTGAATTCTCAGAGGAAATTGGTATCTGAGCACCAAAGCAAGATGCTCGGTAGAACTTGGGATATGAACATCAAGGTCGGATGCTTGGTAGATTCTACTATTTGAACACCAAGGCTAGATGCACGGTAGAACTTGGGATCCGAACACCATGGCTGAATGCTTAGTGGAAACTGATATATTAGCACCATGGCAGGATGATCGGTAGAACTTGGGATTCAAACACCATGGTCAGATGTTCAGTGGAACTTAATATCTGAACACCAAGAGTGGATGCTTGGCATAACTTGGGATCCAAAAACCAAGGTCGGATGCTCAATGGAACTTGTGATCTAAGCACTAAGGTCGAGTGCTCCGTGGAGCCTGCTAAGTATAGGTTCTTAGTGAAAACTGGTATCAAAGAACTAAGGCATGGTGCTCGGTGAAGCCGATACCCGAGCACTAAGTTGAGGTTAGACCTGTAAATGAATCAAACATTTATGAACAAGTTTGGTATTTAATTTGTTAAGTGTTTATTTATGTTCGTTCAGTTTATATAAAATCAATTAAATGAACAATTTTTAACAACTCGTTTAACAAAATGAACAAGTTTGAACACTTATATGTTTAACTCGTTAATGTTCATAAAGAAAATTCGTGAACAATGTTTATGAAAAACTTTCATGAACAATGTTCATAAACAAAAATTGGTGATTCATATTTATCAACAAAACTCTTATCAACTCACTAAATAAATAAATAAACTTTTAAAATAAATAAATAATTTTATATTATAAGGCTCAATAACTAATCAAATAATCTTAAAATGTAAAATTTACAAACAATCAAAGAAGCTTGAATTGAGAGTTCGACTGCATCCAAACAAACCAAGCTCAAGTTCATAAAAAATAAATAAAGCTAAACTTAAACAATCATTTTAATAACTTAGTTCATTTTAGACTTGACTCGGCTTGGCTCAGTTACTTCATTAAACAAATTTGAACATTACAAAACTTGGCTTAGACTTGCCTTATTTTCAATCCTAGTTGAGCTGTTGAGGTGCTTAGGAAATTACTCTGTACCATCACATAGCCTTCTATTACATCCTAATATAAATTATAAAAATATTAATTATTATTCACACGATAAAAATACTTTTGAAAATAATAATATATTAATTAAAATTTATAATTCAATTTTTGCTCGATGGGAAGAGACGAGTCATCAGGTGGTAGTCTGTTTACAACAACAGTAGCACCAATCATTGAACTATGTCCTTACTTTTGTTTCTGTGTGTCCAACCCGACCCATAGACCAAGCTAGATTCGACACGACATCATCTATTTACTCGCGAAGAGGCTGGATCAAACTGATCAAGTGATACAGGCATGATTTACACTAATAGATGTAGGTGGAATTCTCTGTCTCACAATCTCAGTGTATTCGTGTCCCATTAAAAATTTTAATGGTTCAAATCAAAAAAGAATATGGCCTGAATGTTACAGATGGGATCGGAACTATTAAAATTCCTAATTGGGTATGGATACACAGAGATTATGAGATGATCCCGTCTACCAAAAAGTGGTATGCTCGAGACACAATCAATTCAACCAGAATAAAGAAAGGAAAACAATAATGATCCCTAACCGAGCACATCCCAGATAACTTCAACATGGATGTCCAAGGACACTTTTCGTTCAGCTGTCACCATTGCAAGCTTTGACGCTAAAATTTGTGCTTTTTATATTCTGTAATTCTATATAATAATACTAATCGCACCAAATAGGTGCAGAAAAACAATTTAACATTGTTGACCCCTCCTTGCAACCCTGAGTGAGGCACGTCGACCCATCACTCGCTGTATTATTCTATCAAAGATATCAAATCCCCTGTTGCATTACAATATGTCATCCCTTCGAAGGAAGGAATGAACCACATGCAACTCTTCCCACTTTACCATTTATTCGTGCATGTAATTAATCAAAGCAGGAGGACGTCATGGCAGTGACGATCGACTCATTCATCGAACAGACCAAGAAGCGCAGAAGACGGAGTACTGGGATTAGTCTATATTACAGTGCTCCCTGGCAACATATTCCCAGCAGAATTGAAGAATCATTTTAACATTCACCCACTACAAAGAAGCACTATTGATCAAAAGTTGTTAATAAAGACCTTCCCCAAAACAAATGGATTAACTATATATATCCTTAGTATACGGACGATTCATCAGGCAAATCAATGCATGATAGATAAATAATATGGAGCTATCTCTTATGATGCTTGTCACTGAAGAATTGAAAATACTACTTTGCACTCGTGATCAGTTTTTATGGCTCAAGCAGCAATCGTAAACTGACAGAAATGTTCATGCGCATGTCAATCTGGTAGATCTTCTACAAACATATATAATTACCCTTCCACAAGCATTTCCAGCACACTCAAACATAATTCTACTGACGTTTCAGTCTCCCTTGTTATTTCATCATCTTACCAGAAAAGTGTTCAGGAGGAGAGGAAAAGGGGATTAAGTTCAAGTAAAAGTTTTTTTTTTATATTTGTGTGGTTTTTTTTTTTTGGGTCTGTGTCGATCATACATATCTATATGCAATCATGAAATTTAGCCTCTGGGAGGAGGTGAAGGAATGATAACTAAAGGGAAGGTAATATTTACTCTTATTTGGGAAAGAGGTGAGGGAAGGAGGTGAGAGGAGGGAGGGAAAACTTTTACTCTTCCTTGCCCCTTAAATGAAGTATTTCCTTATACCCCAAATGGAGGGTAAAAAAGTTATCCTCTCTTTCCCTTCCTTTTCCATTCCATTAATGAACCTACTTTCACCCCATCCAATTTCACCCCATCCAAACATAGAGTTAGAGGAGGTCCAAGTGTGGTTAGGCTTGCAGTAATTAAAGCTACTGTTAGAGGAGGCCCAAGTGTGGTTAGGATTGCAGTAATTAACAGTACTAGTCCTTTTAGTGCAATCGTTTACCATAAATGCAAGTGTAAAATAAATGCATCACATGCTTATAAGATAACATAGTGGAGTAAGTAGACTTCACTCCTTCTCAATGGTCTATTATAATCTTATGCATCACCCCAAAATCATCTGAATGGATAATCATCTAAAAGGCTCAAAAGGTAACGTCAAATAACATTGATAATGACTTTCTTATCCAATTGATTGTCTAGATGACTATCAAGAGGTGAGTTGAGTGTCTAGATGACTATCCATTCTCAATGGAGTCAACAAAATCCCTTCCAATCAATTAGAACACGTTGGAAAGTCGCCCTAATTAGACTCTCTTCCCTACAAATAAAGAAAGAATGTAAAAAATTAAAAGAATTAAAGCATGTAGGGAAAAACTCACCAGAACAGATCGCGAAATATTTATTCATTTTTTATTGTTTCCTTTAATAAAGGTAAGAAAGAGGGAAAATTTTAAAAGCTTCATTTTGTCAAAGATAAAAAATGAGGCAAAAATATAAATCAAAAATAGATTTGAAAATATTTTTTAATTTTCCAAGCTTGGATTTGAGCTTCGTTGCACATGAAAGTGAGTTTTGTCTAAATTAAACTAAAGTGGTATAAAGGAAACTTGAATAAAAAAAATCTAGGTTTTTTCTTCACTCTAGCTGTTTTTTTTTTCTAAAGAAAAGTGCAGCTGAGAAAATATTTCCATCACTTTATTTTCTTTATATTTTTCTCTACCCAGAGGGGAACATACTTTTATTCAACTTACTGGCCCTGTAAAATCCCTAACATTTGGGACATGTGTCAGTCAATAAATATTTAGAAATATAATAAAGATGTGAGATTTCATCACACACTTTTGGTACCTCTTTAGGTCATCCACCTAGCTATCGTATAGTGATAAGGGTGTTCAATTTTCTCTCAGTTATCTATGACTCAATTTCTAGTTAAGATCTATTTACAAAAAAAAAAATCTCTAAATGAGACTCACAATTAAGAGATGTTGGGCTTCTGAATTACCCACCACAAGTGCTTCCTAATTTATATTGGTTGGCAATAAAAAAATTCCATAAATCTAAACTGATTACTTCAAACTTAATGTTATCTAGCATAATTAATTATTTTTTTCCTTTTTAGGCAATCCAAAATTGCATCATGCAATTACAAGTGCACAGGTCACTTATTAATTCAAGAGTATTTCTCCAAACTTGATGCCCATCTAGATTCTAAAGCTCCACATGGCTCCTCGTTTAATTTAAATATCCATCATCCGAATCTTGATCTCTAGTGTTCCATTGTAACACAATTAATGCTGATGATTCGTGCCTTGAGTGGTCTAGTTCCACCTATGATTTTGATGTTTGGATAAAAAAATTAATTAAACTTACATTATGATTTGATATGTATTTGAGTGTGTAGGTATTAAACTAATTTATATTTGAGTGTCTGAATTACCCACCATTTGTGGAGATCGGAGAAGGTTGCAAGAGGCAATCAATATGGCAAAAGGTGATTTGTTTTCTCCAGCGCCCCCATCAACCCATTTTTAGGTTAACACGGAGGAAGTAAATCACGAGTGACTACTAGTCATTAATGTAAATGGTCAAAGTATAAAGGAGGTATATGCTCGGACACGTCGAGTTTCAACCTCAAGATCTCATATGACAATCTCTCATGCCTTAACTATTGAGATAATCAAAAATATATGAGAAGATAAGCATTGAGGTGGTGTTGGAGCAGCTTTGAAGCATGATTGACATGATTAAGTTGGTAGTTTAATTTGGTGGATCGAGCCTAAGGGACCATACGATGTGAAGCATTAAGGAGCAATGAGGACATCAAGAAGAGAAGGCAATTATGTAGGTAGAGTATGAAGGATGACACATTGAAGGGAAGTACCGGGGCATCGGGGCATCCAACGAATGACAAACCTAACAAGAGATGGGTGTTGGAGGGGAAGTCAAACTATGATAGTAAGACTCTGGTGAGCTAGGAGAGTTGAGTGACATGGGGTTTGGATATAACTCAATTTAACTAAGCGAATTGATAATTAAAATGGTCATAGTTGCTGATCTTATTGGGGATGAGTGAACTGATGAAAATATTTCAATTGGCTTATAAATCCTAACCTCAAAGCTTTTCAAGGTTAACATTTTAGTCCAATCAACTGATTAGGAACATCAGTCAATTGATGATAGTTAAGTTGATGGGGAATTCAACTCTGATCGAGGAGCTAGTGAATAAAATATTATTATTTGTGACTTAGTCAACTAGATAGCCAACTAATCAAGGATTAGTTGACTGATAGAGCTATATAGAGGAACTAAAAGAAAGACAATAAGAAATAACATAAAGGGATTAACTTAGTTCACACCCCCTAGGAATGCTACATTCAAGGCGCGTGTACTCGACGTGAGTCCACTCTATTTTCGTCCTTCCGGAGGCTTTATGAAGGAGGAAAAACCAGTTACAAGATGTGCAATACAATCATAAATATAGAAAGTGAGATGCATATAATATAAAATATACAAATAAACTTCTGTCGATATGGCCTAGAAGCCTTAATTGTTGTGGACTCCTCCTGTCGCTTCTCCCATTACACTAGTAAAATTTTTTAGAGCATTTTTGAGCATTGAATGAAGAGTATTGAGTATTGAATTGATGATTAGAGTCTTTGCTCTGAGTTACTTTTGTAGGATTTTATCGATCTAAACCTCCTTTTTTATCAACTTATCCAGATCTGATCCTATAAATCTGATGCTTAATTTCTACCTTTATCGATTAACTTATTCTCCTGATTAGTTTACTAAACCTTAGTGGTGTCCAGTTTCACGTCTAGATTCATGGTTTGATCGGATCGAATCTTGATAAAATCAGCTTGATCATTCGACTAAAGCTCCTGATCAATCAACTAATCCTCAGAGTTTCCTTCGCACACCAGATATTGTCTTATCTAACCAAAGTTTCCATAGGGGTCCGATTGATCGATCCATGAGTTTGGTTAACTATTCCCCTTCTTCCCATTAGAGTGAGGATTTAATCTAGCTTGACCTTATCTCTTATTACCAGTTGATCAAACCTTCCTATTCAGTCAACTAATCCATTTGGTCATTTGAAAACTCTATTTTTTGTAAAACATAGTTAGCACAGTAGAAGTAGTAATGCAAAATATTATACTTCAATTGTTTAAATACATTTGTTTGGTCAACCGTGCGGGGTCGACCCAGAACCTTCTTTAGGTTACACTTTCTTGAAGTTCACTCCTCCAAGACTTTTTATTACTAGGATTTACTCCTCTAGGAGTTTACCCTTTGCCTAGCATCCTATCATCCTTGATCTTCTTGGGTTTTTCCCTTTGCTAGTCATCCAGTTAACCTTAATCTTAATTGACTTCTTGCTTTCCTAGGTCATCCTTGATCTATCAAGAATTCTCACTTGTCTAGGTCAACCTTGACTTATTTAGACTTCTCACTTACCTAAGTTACCCTTTACTTGTAAGGACTTCTCCCTTGCCTAGTTCAACCATGAATTATCAGGACTTCTTCCTACACTACCATAAATATAATCAATCTGTGACGTTCTTGCACCATTCAATTTCAAGCATCTAGTCAATCTTGACTTGTTCAAACCTTTTAAAAACTTGGTCAACCTTGACAAATTTATCGGCTAACACTAACCATACCTAATTAAACAAATTTCCAAATAAACATCAAAACTCTAGAAGTCAATTGTACCAACTATCTCTCTATTTTTAAGATTTGACAATATTTAAGTTTGACAATACTTATTCCACCTTTTCATATCTTAAATCAAAATTGAAAGAATTATCGCTTCTAACTTAAATCCTTCTTATCCCCCTTTCGCATACATAAAAAAAGAATACTAACTACCTTTCACTCCTTAAATTCTAAGAACTTATGTTGTTTTACACCACAATGTTTATCAGGTAATCCTTAGTCAAACAATCCCTTCTTGAAAGATCATTATACTTCAAAAGATCTAGTAGCAAGCCTCACGAGACTTGGCTCAATTAGATTCCACATCAAGATGTCTTTAAGATGACTTCACTGTTGGATCAAGAATGAGCGATAGAGAGGGGGGGGGTAGTGAATATCGCTAAAATAATTCGTTCGAAAAGTACAAAGTATGCAGCGGAAAATAGAATAAGAGACAAGATGATTTTTACTTGCTTCGGAGTCTGTAATGACTCCTACTGCAAAGCCCACGATCCTTGATGGTTTACTTTAGGCAATCACTAATCAATTTGAATAAGTACAGAGTAATTACAAGAATATGGAATTGAACACACAAAAAGAATACTAACAATTACTAATTAAGTCGTTGCTAACTTTGTCTGAGCAGAACCTCGGCGTCTTCAGAAATGGAGTCAATAACTTGCGCAGCAAGACAGCGAGATCATAGAAGCTCTGGAAGTTTGTAATTAAATTTCTGCTCAAACCTACGGCCGAACATGCCTTGTAAAGCTTGCTGAGGGCGCCTCCACGTGTAACGGATCGACACTGAAAACTTCAGCCTTTATCCACGCGAGGGTGCCCTTGATGCAGCTTAGGGCACCTTCAAGGAGTACGTGGCAGCCGAAGAGAAAAGCACCATCCGTCGAAACTCATCCGCGCGGGGGCGCCTTCGAGCACCTGAGTGCGCCCTCAGCTCCTCCGAGGTGCCCTCGCGCCATTCTGCGCGAGGCCAAACCGAGCTCTCTTTTCTTTTTCTTTTTCCTCTATTTCCTGCAATTCATGTTAGCACAAGAAAATAATGTAGAAAAAAAAAATATTTACAGCAAGGTCA
>JBAMIB010000002.1:6130035-6148179 GCA_037177415.1 Kaempferia rotunda
ATATTATGTATACTGGCTGCATATTGTTCCCCGAACAGGGGAGACTCTGCCGGATTTTCGTCTGGCCGGGGATCCCTTGGAGTGGGAATTATTATACTCCAGTTTATTCCGCATAGTATTGCATGCCAGTAGATAGTAGTTTAGATGAGTCAGTCAGTAACCCCGCTCTTAAGCCTAGTAGATAAGGGCGGGCGTTACAGTTTTGATGTGTTCAACCCAGTTGGGTTAGGTCCTGTGTGTTTTCTGATCCTTGTGTCTAAGTGTGCAGAAACTTAAGAACATAAGAAATCGAGCGGAAGATGCGACGGATGAGAAGGACAGCACGGGAAGCTAGTCGACGGGTTCAGTGCGTCCGAGGGATGAGAAGCCGCGGAAGAGTACACCGGGGAACGAGAAGGATGCACGTGGCGGTCTGAGGGACGAGAAGCCAAGGAGGAAGGTTGCTCGAGGAAGAATGACGAAATATAAATTCGGGTGAGCCCTATTCCGGATGTCTGAAATCACCCATGCGATCGGAGCCGACTGGAAGCGAATGAGTCAACTTTGGAGTTGACCATCTAAAGCTGGAAGGGGCCTCCAGATGAGTGAAGGTGCCTGCCGAAGGCACCTTCAGGCAACCAGAGGCACCTCCATAAGACTGGCAGAAGGCGCCTCCCGACAACATCGATGGTGCCTGCATAAACACAAAGATTGATAAGAGAATTACACAGTCTATGCCTCATTAATCAATTTAGATATCAAGATAATTGACACTAGTGCTAGTGAGAGATTGTTAGTATTATCGCTAAGAGCCAATTATGAGATGATTAGATTTGTTGAGTTAATGGATATGCATGGGATTATTTGATTGAGTCTGATCTGAATTAGACTCATTGGGTAAGACCCAAATGAATCCAACCATTGGATTGGTAATAATTCTAATTTGGCTCAGTTAGACTCAAATAGATTCGAATTAGACTTATTGGGTTAATGGGTTAGACTCATTGATTTATTGGGTTAATAGCTTATTAGATTAATAGTTAATCTAATATGTTAACATTCAATCTACTAAGAAGATTAGTGATGATTAATGGAGATTAATTCATCATTAAGAGAAGAAGACCAAGAGGTAAAAACTTTTGGTATTTATTAGATGACTACAAAAGGAGTTTTCCTTCTCATTTTCGAAAATGAGACTTTTGAGTTTCTTCTTGTCTTTTTCTTCTTCTCTCCTCCTCCTTTGGTCGAACAACAAGAAAGGGGCTAACACCTCTTAGTTGTTCTTTTCCAAATCATGAATTCGTGAGATGCACAGAGTGTGTTCGTGTGGATACCGAAAGAGACGCGAACACTTGATCGTGCTGAGATCTACCGAGGACAAGTAGTTGTTGAGAATTCGCGTTTATGCTTCAAAGGTAGAACTCTCATCCCAACTAGTATGCAGTTTTTTTCGTGTGGATCTTCTGGATAAAGATCTTAATGTTTATTCCGCTGCATTGATATTATTTTACGCTCAAGATCCCTATAGAGTGAAAGGTCGCGCAAGTTGCCCTTCAATTCCTAGTGTCTTACTAGTTCTATTTGTAAGTTATATTTCCCTTTGCTCTTCTTATGTAAGTTGTAAATTTGACTAGTTCGGATTGTAAGTTATGTTTCCCTTTGCTCCATATGTACTATCTAATGTGAATATTGTACTACCTAATGTGAATATTGGTTTGGTGTGTTTTCTGAACCTAATAAACTTTCTTTGTTCATATAACAGCTTGCATAATGCTTAGTTCAACTTAGTTCCTTTAAATCAAATGACTCTCCTTTGTTTTTAGTAACACTTAGTGTTCCTCAGTTCTTATCCTAGTAATTATAGGTGAACAATAACTGTATCAAGAATTACTGAAGGATTAACCGAATAAGATCTATGCAAGCTAAGGAAGGCAATTGCCTAACTCCAAAGTTGGGGCAACGATTAACAATAATTCCTATAAGGTGAGGATCATTGGAAAATTCATGCTCTTTAAACAGGGTACCTTAAAAGTCACCTTAAAAAAAAAATTTACTGTTCATGTTTATTGTTTACTATCATTGTTTACATTTACTGTTTCAATTACTGTCTGATTACTTGTATTACTGTTACTGTGCACAATTATTGTTACTGTTCATGTTTATTGTTCTGATTCCTGTTCACACAAATAAAAAAAAAAAATTTGGTATCTAAGATGATTTTTTTTGTTTTGGACATAGTGGAGCATAAGAATTCGGATATAAGTCGATGATAATTAATTTAAATTAATGATGCATATACTTACAAAAAATTGGAAAGTTATTTTATTTTATTAAAATAAAAAATATAATATTATTTTTATATTTGGCTCAATAAATTCGGTAAAAATAAGTGGGCCCACTTTCCGGTAACCCATTAACCATGAGGTTGGTGGCTGAGAGGGGATAGCGCGACACGATGAGGGTCGTTGAGTCGCATGGGTTTGAAAGGCAAGGGCTTCATCCTCCTTCCCAACCGCGTCCCCGGATCCAGAGACGAGAAACGAACCGGAGATTGCGATCGCGATTAGTGACCTCTCCGTCGGCAGCGAGTTAACCGGCCGTGGATTTCCGGTGGTGAGCTGTGGCGGTGCGCAGCGGGAGACCAAAGACCTGCAAAACTAGAGTGAGTTTTTTCGCTCAGGTGGGGTGCTGATTTTCTAGTTATCCTTATTGGTTTTTGTTGAGCCGCTATGATTTTTAGCCATCATCTTCCGCTCAATAATGAGTTGGTATTTAGGGTTGGTTATGTCATAATGTCGTGTTTGGAATTCATGTCTTTTTGTTGATCGGCGGTTAATTAAGTTGTTGTTTCAATCTATGGCAAGTACAAAAGTGTTCCTGCATTTGGGTTACTCGAGTTTTGAGATTTTTCTATCAATGTGATTTATGTACCCGCTTTTGATTGTTGGTTTTTTGAATTTGTGAGAAGTGGTTAAAGAGGTAATTTAATCTTTGGTCGCGGGTCTTTGAGATTATCCAATGTTGATGTCTATGGTGCCATTGCATTGTGGCTTGTTTGGTAAGTTGCGTTTGGTGGTATCATGATCAACTATATGGTCAAGGTGTTATGTACTGATTGTGACGGTTGATCGTGGGGAAACCAAGATTTTCTCCTGGATAGTGAATCAAATAATACAAAAAAAAAAAAATCTCCAACGCAATATCTAGTTTGAGTCAAGACAATCAAAATACAAATCAAGTTATTGATATAAAGAGCTACAGCAATCCTCTACAAGTGCTCTTATTTTGAAATTATGCATAATTATTCCGTTGTTATTTCTTCAGTCTGTTTAACTCATTTGGTCCTTCCGCTATCCCATTTGGTCCATTGTATCTGTCTGACTTGATCAGTTCAGTCCATTTTATATATGAAAATTATAATTAATATTATGTAAAGTTAGAGTACTGGATTCCACTTCTTAAAACTCTGGGATGGTTGGAAGAGAATGCAATATTTTGAAAACCAGAACAAACCTTCTGGAAGACCGAACAAACAAATAACTTAAGCTAAATTGCGATAGTTCAACTAGTAAAGAAATCCCAGTTAAACAAAATTCTAATCAGTTCATTTGGAAAATTACATGTACATGGTCTGCATTAGTAGGATTATCATCTGAACCTACATATTTTACTTCATTTTTGAAGTATTTGTTTAAACCTCATTTTGTCCAATATTATGTACAAACTATGGATTATCATGATTTTCAATAATCAAAGCCAGATTTTTTTTTTCTAGGGTGCTCGTTAAGTAGTTTGTAATATAAATTTTAATCTTTCCTTATAATGCATAATCCAATTTGTCATTTTCCTCTTTTTGAATCTAAAAATTATTTAATTGTAGATTATTTAAATCTTCAAGAAGGGTGAAATAGGAGAGGGGAAATCTGATGAAGATTTAACATATTTTGAAATGGAGGTGTTGGTTGTTTTTTATAAAAGTTATAGGCATTAATTTGGCATCAAGCCATGTAGATTTGAGTATTGACATAACCAGCAGTGGCTGACTAGGTTTTTTTTAAAGACTAGATGGGAACTGGATCAATCTATGGGCGAAAGAAAATCTGTTAAAATTCAAATAATCTTATTCCTTTGTCCACTTGTTTCTTATCCAATCGTACGTTTATACCTATATTTAATGAAATGCAAATAATGTGATGTAGTACTTCAAACTATGTTTTTTGAGCTTTGTTTTGTTCATATCTTGTGTTGTGACTTGTATTATAGTCTAGTGTTTGGGTGTGATATTGGATGCATTGCAAGGTAGTTGTGTGAAATTGTACCAGTGTTGCATGAGCATTGGATTACATTCTCACTGCTAGTGCAAATTTGCATGGTGAAATCAAAACAATCAAATGCTTTGAACCTGTTTGTCACAGTAGATAACAGTGTGCTCAACATAATTCAAGTGTAATTGAATTTAGTAATTTGATCAATATTACATGTTATTTTTTCACATATGTGTGTGTGTGTGTGTGTTTCTGTTTAGCATCATTTTATTAGCTCCTTTTTTGTTACGTCTAGTTGCATACTGTTGGATCAGTTGGCTAACAACTCTAGATAGAGGTATTAATCTCTCCACTCTTGTTCACTACAAATTGGAGTAGATTGCTCTAGAGCCTCCATTGGTCTGTCTGAGTCTTGTATTTCTTTTTTGTTTTTCTTATGTGCTTACCCTAATTTTTCTCTAGGTTTCACAATGGATATTTCTTGGGATGATGGGATAAGGTTATGGTCCCATATGTGGAAAAAAGAACAGATGATGACTAAGAAAAGGAGGTTTGTCAGTCACTTATTCCTTCCTTTGTGACTCGTGTACTTTAGTTTTTATTTTTGTGGCAACCTTTTTTTATAAGATCTGGAGAGGAAGCAAAGCAACTTTATTGGAAGGGCTGAATCTTTCATTTTTTAGATGAATTAAATAATAGGAAACCAGTTGAATTAGGAATTTAGTCGATACCTGTTTTTTGTTTGTTGATATTTTCTCTTATTTCTCATTGGGTTTTAAGTAAAGATGTGATTTTGTTGAGGCTTGAAAATAGTTCTGGTTGGAAATTATCAATAAGTTTGGACTTACATGACAACAAGTGAAAGAATTTCAGAAGCTAATCTCATTTGCAATAGAAAAACTGCACATATTGTTTTAGAGTCCCTTCCTGATTAGAGATGATTGAATACTTTGTGCAGCTTACTGATGGGACCAGTAACTTCACCGGATGGGCATACAAAGAGATGCAAAAAAGCACAACTTGCAACAGACTTGTAAGTTCATAGCATGATGCCTTTTTGGTATCTCTCCTTGCTTCTCTTTCTTCAAATAAAAAGAAAGCATTTTATTAATTATGAAACTAATATGTTCATGCTTCCCTGGATAAGGGAGCTTATTTTTATCCTAGCAGATACTGTTTTATCGTCATAAGTTGTAGATCAGATATTTTATTTGTTTTGAGCACAGCTAAGGGAATTGCAGAGTGCTGGAATTTAAGCTAAGATTACTCGTGGTCATCTTCTAGATCCACGTCTAGCTATTCTGTTTTCATTTAGTTTCAACTTAAGGTCCTAACTCCTAATCTCTTTGAAGAGTAACAAATAAAATGTGATATCTTGGCGCAGATAATTTTTAATAGATATGTTAGAATTTATTTGAATGAAAGGTGTTTCACTCAAATTCATTTATGCTACTATCAAATTTTGTTGTGATAATTATTAATTAAATACAAATCCTTTCTAATTCAGTGTTTCATGAACACATCAAACAAAAAGGTTTATTGTCATTTTCTGAGACTAAAGGTACAGTTGTTGATATCATTTATCAGTTCCATTGTCCAACTAATTAATGCCTTCATATGTTTTAGAACTTGCAACTTCAATGTGGTTAATAATAAATTGCTCATTAGGTAATTATCAAAATTTAATAGTTAGTTTCTTTGTAAGTATACTGGTTTCAAAAACAATATTTATATTAAAAATTGAAAAGCATATAACTCATATGAATTTGAATAACATGTTGCACTTTGTAATATCTGCCTTTTTCATTATACCATGAATGAAACACCCACCCTTGCCTTATAATAACAACACATATTTATATTCAAGGTTAAAGATCTAGTTTTGATCCTAAGTTTCAGTTGTTGATCGGAACAAGATAGTTTTGGTATCATGCTGGAGCACCGACACATTTATACCTTTACAACATTGCGTTATAGCATGGAGACTATTTTCCTATTGATTTATAAATTTATGATTTTATGACTAATTATCCATGTTAATCAAACATAGGTTAGCCTAAATTGGCATTAGAAATAAATATGAAATTTATATAATATATTTTCTTCATATCACATTGTATTTATTCTTCAGTATTTGTAAATTTCATTTTTTTGTGCATATATATTATCAATTGATTTCTCCTTATTAATATTTTAGTATTTTTCACTATTCAATGCACTGGTGGATCATTGACTTGTTTTACCTAGATAGCTATTTTTATTGCTTTGCATAGGACTTAATTGAGGGGAAAAAAATTTATATACCTGACTTCAAATAGTTGGGATAAACACTTGATGATGTTAGCTAATTGTATTCTTTAGTTGTTCAAATGCCCTTCGAACATGCCATTGATCATCAAAGTTCCCGATCTCTATGTGGCCTCACTTTGTTTTGCTCCATTCTTTTCTAGTCTCCCCTTAACTGCATTGAACACCATAAGGGAACCTTCAAATTAACCATTACTACTATGTTAATTTCTTATTGATTGATTAATGTTTTATTCTTCTAATTTACATATTCAGTTCTCATGCCATTTTTTAACAAGGTATTATCTTTTAATGCATGTTGGGTACTAGAACAATGTAATGTATTTTTGTTCATTACTAGAATTCTAGAGAAGTTTGTCAAGATATAATGGTCTTTTGCTGCTGTTGCTGCAGGTACTTGCCAGAATATTATGTTAGGAGTGATGAAGTAAGTTTAACCTTCTTTTCATTCTGTAAATCTGAAAACTAGCTAATTGACTATGATTTAAGAGAGAACCAATTGAGGCAACCTCTGTTTAATGACATGGTAGCTTGATCTTCATATACATAGAGAGGAAGTTTGATTACATTAATGAGAATATTTTCCATGGTCTGAGAATGTAAACTATACTTTTTGTCTATATCACGTGCAGTTGAAACTAACCTAATTATTTTTTGGTAAGGCAACTTTACGAAAGACTTACTATTTGACTAGTGCATTTTAGAACATATGTTTAAAATTATATATGGGTGGCCATGACAATGGTTGGTTTTCTTGAGAAAAGCCAACCCGATGATGGTCATGTTTTTTAAAACTACCTAACATATTTTGCTGTATTGAACTTATATGATTATTATATTAGAATTAAAGTCAGATTATTATATTAGAATTTGAGTCTAACTCAATGGGTCTAACTTGAGTCTAACTCAAAATGGTCTAATCCAAATTAGACTCAAGCATTAGCCCAATAGTTCATCGTATGAATCCAACAAGCCTAATCATCTCATAATTGGCTTTTAAGGCTAATACTAAGAGAAGGTGACTAGCCCAGCTCTACGGAAGTTTCCCACTAGTTATCAGGGTAAATCGAGAAGCCCTCATGAATGCCCATCCAAGCAGCCAACGTTCTTATGGAAAATCCTTGTAGTGTGCCACAACTGGTACTCAACCCTTAAATGCCTGGTTAACCACTTGGAGGACATAACCATTACACTGTAGCCTCGGGAGCGGCTTAGATTCCTTAATTGAATTAAGAGTGTATTTCTTAGGCAAAAATCACAAACTTAGGAGAAAATTAACTAGTTTTTGAATGAGTTTATCAAATTCTTTGTAAAAAGCTCATTTGTCTAATTCAATGTGATGGATATACGTCTTTTTATTTTACCCTAACCTAACTCACCCCTTGTCAAAAAATAAAAATGAAATGTCCCTCCCATTTCCCAGTGCCACCTTTAATATGATACTATCCTTAGTCTTTCATAACCTTGACCTCAACTACCTTGAGTCTAACATCCCACCTCCTATGACGCTCCTGTGCCACCATCAACACTTCTCTGTGCCTTGCTTCTACCTTTGATCCTCCTATATAGAAGAGTGAGCACTTGACCACTCTCCTAGTGCGGCATAACAAATGACACCATCAAGCCATTCTAACCACTTCGCGCAGAGTAGTGGTTGACCTCGGCCACTTTGCCTCCAATCATTTTCAATTACCCAAGACAACAAATTCAACACTCATTGACACAATGGCCGACCTAAATTCAATGATCCCAAGACCAATCGAGCATCAATAAGCGAGAGCCTATTATCCTCTTTGTTTTCCCCCTTTCATAGACTACTTTTTGCTGTAGAAATCTACAACTGCATAGTAATTGGTTGTTTTCTATTACCCATATTGTTAATTATGATAACTACGCTTGCACTTTCAACAATTGCTTGTACTGTCCGACTAGTTATCTTGTCTTGTTTAATTCTATATGCTGGAAAACTATGACAAACTTAAAAGGAATTTATAATCAAGTCTTAGAAAGTCCTGTTTACTTTAATGTCTATATTCCATTAAAATTTAGAATATGATGATTGAGATCTTACTAGGATGGTGAGGGGTTTGGTAGAAGATATTTATGTCAAGTCCCTACCAAATCTGAACCTTGTTGTAAATCACAATTCTAATTATTTAGACTGTTTTTGCTCTTAGGATTATAATAACTAACAGTCCAGTCCCATATCTTGACAAATACAGTTCATTCAGTTTTCTATGTAATCTAGGAGCTGATGTGAAAAAAACTAAAAATGTAATTCAACTAGAAAATTGTCTAAAATGGCTTAGATCCTGTCATTCTTATTCTTGAAAAGCTTATGGTTCAAAGAAATTTCAATTTTCTCTAGATGAGCGGTTTTAACAGCCAAACATTAATTTCCGGTTGTATGGTCTTTTCCTATAAGCAAGCTACCATATCAATGACACAATTAATTTGTTTTGTTCTTTGCTTGAAATTTTTTATTTTATCCTTTTCCCTTGTCAGGTCAACGCTGATTCTGTAAGAACAGCTATTGAACGAAGTTTCTCATGTGATGGTAAAGGAAACAACCAAATGATTCAAGACTATTTACAACTTGTTCAAATGCATGTTGAGAAAAATAAATGCAATAACGGTCTCCGAGTGAAGCTAAAACGAAATGCAGTAAGAAACAAAGAGAAGTTTGTTCATGAAACTCCTACCTTTCAATTTTGTCTCAAGTCTATTAACAATATGTTGGAAGCACTTAATGAAATGTCCCATCAGGATCTTACTGCAACAAATAGGAAACTTAGAAGTGTATCACTGAAATTAAAATTTCCACTCGCTCGCATTACTGGAAGCAGGGAATTACTTATTGAGCGATTAAAGAAAAAGTTCCAAAAGTTTATATCAAAACTTAGCGATGGGGATGCATTACCAGAACCTTTATTCAATGCACTCTCTGTGATTTATTTGTCTTTCATGCATAGATCCCGGCATATTGATATGCTAAAATCAAAGTTTTACCCTTTCTCACCTGAGGTAGCAGCTTTGCAGAGCAATATTATAAAAGCACTTGGGGTGCTTCCAAAAGTTAAAAATGATGAATTGAAAGATATACACGTCTTGCTGGATCCAGAAGCTAAAGTTCCTCCAAGACGTTTCAAGTGTGCACTTCGGAATTACTTGATAGAGTACTTGTTTGAATGCAATGAAATAGATCTCCCACAGGAGTTATTAAATATCATTCATTTAATAAACCAAAGGATGCATAGTCAGACTGTTATGCTCTCTACAAAGACAATAGAAGAGGAGGTTGAAGTTGTAATGGTTTCCAGCTGTCACCTTAATCAAATTATGTCAAGCCCACTTTCAGATCAGAGTGATGATGAGAATCTTTTACCTGGGTTTGGAAATAATGAAAGTGCTGATGCTTTTAGTTTGGCTGGAACTGATTATTTCTTGTGTCATAGTGAAAATGAAGATGGGGAGGTATATGGGTGTTGTTCTAACTTTGAAGCCGGAGCTACTGGGCAAGCCACTCCTAGTACAGATCCTTCCTTTCAAAAAGAAATTAATCAGAACAGTAAAGGAAGTCCTGCATTTGAGCAAGATGATGTAGATGAGGAGAAACCTTGTCTTGAAGAAGCTGCAAATTTTGGTTTTGATAGAACTACCCAAAACTCAAAAAGCTTGAGAGTCAAATCTAATCAAGAAGTCTGTGACGAGACATCATTGGTTGCTTATAAATTGATTGGCTCGATACTTGATAACTTACTAAAAACTGAAGGCACAGTAGTAGATTTGTCGACAAGATGCTACTTAAATGGTGGATTATCAGATCCTGCAGATTTATCAGGTATGAAATTGTCTGAAGTGAACAAATGTTTTCCTCAATGGCACTTTCCACATAAACCTTCTAATTAATGGTTCAATTGACATGCCAGATACTGAAGGAGTGTTGAACACTTCAAAAATAAATTATAGGCATCATATTCTTGTTCAAACTGTTGAAGAGCTAGTACCTACCTTGTCGAAGAGGTTTGCTTTAATTAACTTGGGAAATTTTCTGCACTATCTAAACTTTAATTCGATGGCTGACCTTGAACTTTCCCTTATGATGTTGATATTGTAGTTGTATTAGAAGAATGAAGAGTTTCATGGGTATCTGATTCAGTTTCTATCCCAAGCATAATTCAAGGATGCAAAAAAATTATTTGGTGGAAATTTGAATTGTTTGGTGTTCCTGTTGGCATGCTGCTAACAGCTTTTGCTGTCCCTTGAGCCAAAGCAAGAGTACATTATGAAAATTCTCATCATGGCTAAACAGAATACTTTTCACTGAGGTGATATGAAGAAATCACAGTGATTACTGAGACCTTTGCCAGCTTTTGTAATGTTTTCATCATGAGAACCTTTTCTAAAGATATCAGAGAAATAGTTAAAACTTGTATGACTTAGTTTTAGTTGATATATGTTAAATAAAAAAATGTGTGGCCATGATCAAGCTTACAAATTCCTTGTTATGGCCCTTTCTCTTTTTCTTTTTTTTTTTTGGAAATAGGTACATATGTATAAAAATTACTTTAAGAGGTAAACACTCGCAAAATAGCACGTCGAGGTTTGTAGGACATAGGGGTTTGATCCTCTACAAATGAGGTAAACTCCTTGATTAGCACTAAAGTCACTCTCATAGTTATGCACTCAATCCAATCACACAATCATGCACCACATGAGCATGGTCCACCTATTGTGATGTATCACATTACAAGCACATACACATCTCAAGCTAACTTCATCGATACAAAAACATCACACAAAACATCACACAAACGCCAAACGTGAGGAAGACATATCAAGCCGAAGCACCAAGCAAGAGGGAGAACATCAAGCTGGTACATAGTGGACCAAGGAAGGAAACACTATGTCGACTTTAGATCCACAAATCGGTACACATGAATTTGAACTTTCTAAAATATCCGGTCAACATATGGAGCAATCCCTTGATGACGACATCTATTACGAGCTCCCCATACAATGTAAATCAAGCTAGAGATACCTAGATGTTTGGCCTTCATCCTCCATCTTCCATCCTTATAGTGCCGCTCAAAAATTTGTTGCATTTCATCAAAGGATTGAATGTTTTGATTGATATCTAGCCATTGTTTTACTTTGCACCAAAGACCACAAGCTATAGGGCATTCAAAGAACAAATGATGATTTGATTCTTCTTGTTGCCGGCACAAAACACATTCTTTGTTTGAATCATACTCCATTGTATCCTTGGTTCTTAAGTTCCTATGTGCAAGAATCCATAAGATGAAGTGATGTTTTGGCATAATTTCCAGCCTCCACACCATTGAAGTCCAAGTAATCTCCGGTCCCCTAGGCATGAAAAACTCATAGGCGTTTGTCACACCCTTGGTCTTACCAACAAACCAATGCATCATTCTCATATTCGCTCCTCTAACTTCATTTGATGTCACTAATATCTTGTTTCGTATCTGTATGAGCTTCTTGATCAAAGGTGAGTCCGAAGCTTTGGTTTGTCATTCCCAAAAATATGCGCCTTTTCATCTAGTGTTGATGTACCCACTTAACCCATAGAGAATCCATTTTGGCTTGAATATCCCATAATATTTTACTTAATAATGCTTCATTCCATGCAAGAAGATCCCTAAGTCTATACCCTCCATCATGCTTAGGCAGACAAATCTTAGACCATGCTATAGGTGGGCACTTTGAAAACCAAATAAACATACGACAAATAGCTTTGGTCTTGTTAATCACACTACTAGGAAAGCTAGAAACATGCCATACCTTGAAGAATCGTACCTACTAATTCTAGGCGTTCGACATTGGATAAAGTATGTTTAGGTCATGCATTGATCCTTGCTGTGATAGCCTCAAGAAGTGGTCCATAATTTGCAATCCTGAGTTTTCCTTCCACTAATGGAATGCCCAAATAATGAAAGGGAAAATTACCTTCAGAGAAACCCATAAGCTGGTGCAACCGGTTCTTTAATGTAGTATCCACTCCTGCCATATATACTTGTGCTTTTTGTGGATTCGCCCCAAGTCCCAAAATCCTACTAAAGTAATCCAAGCAATCCTCTAGATGTTGTGTATAATGATTCATCTGCACGGCAAAATAACATTAAATCATTAGCATACATAAGGTGTGTGATACCTACCTCCTTTCACATTGGATGAAAGTGAAAAGAAGGTAACATGGAGGTTGTCTTAAGCTTCCTTGATAAAACTTCCACACACAATCCGAATAGTAAGGCAGAGAGGTGATCTCCTTGCTTAAGTCCTCTTTTGCTACTAAAAAACCCATATATGTCACCATTCAAAGAAATGGAATGGGAAACCGTGGTGATACATACCTTGATCCACTCACAAAATCATTGGGGAAAACCAAAACCAATGATGTTGGTCATAAGGAAATCCCAATCAACCATATCAAATGTCTTCTTCAAATCTACTTTAATCATGCATCTAGGAGAGATCCCTTTGTGGGCATACTTCCGAAGCAACTCTTGGGGTTAAATATATGTTATCCCCTATAGATACCTCTGAATGAATGCAACTTGAGCTAGATCCAATAAGTAATCCAAGACTTGTGATAACAGGCCAACAAGAATTTTAGCAATAACTTTGTAGAATACATTACAACAAGATATTGGCCTATATTCCAAAACTCCCATAACATGGTCTATCTTTGGCACTAGTGAGATCAAAGAGTGGTTCCATTGTTTAAGTAGCTTACCATGCTTAAAAAATTCCTGCACAATTGCAATAAAATCATTACCAACAATATCCCATGAAAAAATGAAGAATTTTGTACAATATCCATCTGACTTCGGAGCTTTTCCACCTTCAATGTCATATAGGGCAGCTTTGATTTCTTCTTCATCAACCAATTTACACAAAATCTCAGATTTACCGTTGTCAACTTCCACCCCATAAGCACATTGCTGTCCAAGACGTTACATACATCTTTTTGGCCAAGTAAACTATGGAAGTAATCAGTAAACTCCTCTGCCACTTCACCTATGCTTATGGTTTGTTCTCTATTCCTTTTTTTAGTGTAATAATTGCATTTATTTTGTTATTTCTCTTCACCACATTATGGAAAAATTTTGCATATTTGTCCGTACTTCTCAAGTAGTCATTCTTTGCTCTTTGTTAATAAAATTGTCTTTCTGCTTTTGTTAGTAGAACAACTTTCTTTCTTATGTGACTATACTCCACGGGGGTTGGACCACCATCTAGAATGCCTCTTTACCTCCTCTATCTCTACTTTTGCTCTCCTTGCTTTCTTCGCAATGTGGCCAAAATGCTTCTTATTTAACTCCCTCAAACATTTATTCAATCGGAACAACTTTGTCTTGAGAATAAATTGAGCATTACCCATTACCGAGGGCTGCCCATGAGTCCTCTACAACCTTCTTGAAATCTTCATGTAATTACCACATGTTGAGGAACTTGAAAGCCCTATTTGGTGGCCGGTCCTTATCTAACGTGTGCACAATGGTACATGAGTGATCCGAGAGACATCCGGGGGCCGTAAACTCCGTATAAGTATCAAAATATATCATTAACCAAAAGGAGTTTACCAATGCTCTATCTAACTTACAAGAAACATTACAATTAGACTATGTAAGACGACATCCAATAGACTGGAGGTCTACTAAACCACAAGCTTGTGCAAAAATCTACAAGTCTCTCATTTCATGATTTGTAACTGGAGATCCACTTTGTCTTTCATGAATAGATAGGAGAGAGTTAAAATCTTCCATGATCATCCAAGCATCAGAAATGGTGCCACTTAGATTTGTGAGTGCCTCCCATAAAGGTCTTCTTGTAATAATAGAGTGCAGTCCATAAACGAAAGTCACCAAGAAACCCCTGCTAGAAATGCGACATCGAACATGGTAATGTATATACTGATCAACGGTCATAATAATACTCATATTAGTATTCGACCAAGATTAGAAAAACCAAAGTTATATGCAGGACTCATACCTAGAAACCTTTTATGCAATGTTGGACTTAAAGAAACTTCATTGAGCTTTGTATCCATTAAAGCCATGATTTGAATATCTTTTTGTTGGATAAGGTGCTGCACCCCTCCATGCTTTAGGGATTTATGGAAGATCCTAATGTTCCAAGATGCCACCTTCATTTATCACCTCTTTGGTCTGCTCATACCCATAGTCGTCGTTGGCCGCTTGTCGGGGCCGGTGTGCTGTTTCCCACATCCCTACTTCCATTTGATGATGTAGTTGGGGGTAAAGAAGATGTAGATGCCTCAGATGTTGTATGGATTGTCTCACTTGCTGTTGGATCCAAAGAGGAGGAAGATGATAAACTGCTCAAGCTGGGAAGTACCGGTTGATTTACTACTTGATGTGGTTGCTCTCCGACGTTTCATATGGATCTTCAACATTCGGCTCCACCACTTGAGGGATCCGATTTTGCAGCACTTGATCAGAGGGCCCTTTCTCTTCCTTTCACTAAACATGTGGGTGCCTCCCCACAAACCCTTCCCTTGCTCTTTCCATCTACTGCAGCTACGTGCGACCTAACTTCTCCCTTGCATCACTTGTTTCCTTTAGCTTGACACTTCTCTCTATTTGACCCATTAACTACCCTACCTTATGTATTAATCCTTTGGAGTCCTCACTTGTAGCCATCTCTCTTCTTCCTCTTTGGTCTTTTACTGTGCATAATCATTCATTTTCATCTCCAACCCCTAGGACTTCCTCACTTGGCATTTATTGTACGTACAAAAAACTTGGTTGCTTTGAGATTCACACTGGTAAATTTGAGAAATCTCATAGTATACTAATTTTGCAAGTAAAAGTGATTTCTGCCATTGGACTTATCATGAGGGAATTATAGCAGATTGACTATGGTCTTTTGACATTATACTTAGGAAATATGTTTGCACATATCGGCGATCTCCATTTATGTTTTTAAAATTTGTTTCAAGTAATGAACGTATTAATATTTTTAGTAATTGATCATGTGCACAATGCACTTCTTGAAGCAGACATATTCCTTAATACCTTTCGTAAATATACATTAAAAAATATATAACCCTTATGATGGAGTATCCAGTGCTCTACGTACGTATTTGGTTGGATATTTAATTGTGCTTCTTAGGTGAGAATATGTATCCTTTCGCTCTGTTTTCATTTACTTAGCTAAAAAAGAGAGGAAACATCTAATGATCCAGTGCTCTAAGTCTTGCCTTCAAAACGAGGGAGCATGATGCAGCTAAATTTGGTGTGAAAAAATTCATACAATATAAAAAAAAGTAAAAGGGCGTAGTTATGAATTTTAAAATTTTCTAGACATTTTCATAAAAAAATCTAAATAAAAACCTCTAGTGTTAATTTTCTCTCACTCCTATTTTATTTTGCCCTTTCTCTCTTCTTTTCCCTCTCTCTCCGGTGTTTTATTTTTATTCTCTCACATGTTTTATTCCCCTCTCTCTCTCTCTCTCTCTCTCTCTCTCTCATGTGTTTTGTTTTATTTTTTCCTTCTCTAATTCCATTTTTATTTTTTCTCTAACCCTGATTTTACCTTCAAAATGCTCCACTGCACGTTGTTGTAGTTGTCACCCACATTATTGTCACATCATGTTATTGCTGCTAGCTCCGCTGTCATTTGCTGATTAGCACCACCATCTTCGCTTCACCGACGCTCCACAATAAACACCTTTTGATTAAGGTGAAGGTTTCTTGTTTTATCTCTTTTGATTACAAATTTAAGTATTGAAAAAATATATAGTGTTAATTTTTCATATATCTATGATTTTGTTTGCTAGTCAAGTGTGTTATCTGTTTGATATTAATTTTGTTTGTTATTGTGTTTGAATTGTTAAAAAAAAGATAGTCATTAAATTCGGTGATTATATTTCTAAAATATTATGTTAATGATAAATTACGTGAAATAACAATGTTGAGTTATTTTAAGAACATGTGAAATGAATCTATTTCAAACAAGTCATATCCCCCTCTACCTCCTCCACCACCCCTTCTTGATGCAGACTCGATTGAGTATCATAGTGATCCAAGGCTATGAAAGAACATCTTCAAGTATAATGTGAATAAAAGAGAGATTGTTATAAATTTTATTTTATTAGGTTGCTAGTTAGGATGATTATTTAGATCGAAATGAAGGTCTTATATGTAGGAATGCTAAATATTATGAGAAAGTGAGATCATAAATGATTCTTCAACTTTGAGTCATAGATGAGCTTTGGGTCTGATGGATCGTTGTTTTGACTAGAACCTATGGCTAAAGTTAAAAATTTTAAATTTAAGTCCATTTTTAGCTCCTTAAATTTAAAATTTAGGCTTTTGAATGCCGAAAATGATTTTCACTAATATTTACAATTTTTGAAAATTGCCCCTTTTGGTGTAAAATGAAGGGGAGCCTTGACCTAATAGTAAAGTTATTACCTTGTGACCTAAAAGTCACAAGTTCAAATCTTGAAAACAACCTCTTGTAAAAAAAAATGGGTAAGGTTGCGTACAATGGATCTTTCCTTGGACCCCACATGGTGGGAGCTTCATACACCGGGCTGCTCCTTTTGGTCTAAAACTGCATCTGCTTTCACTCATTCATACTTTTGCTATTTTCAGCATTATCCTTGTCTACCATGAGAATCTTAGAAGATTAGGTTGAGGAAACATATTTTTTGATTTTCAAATTTGCTAGGGCAATGGTAAATGTAGCAAGAGTTTGTGCTCGAAGATCTTGACAATTAATTGATGCGGGGGATAAAGGAGTGTTGTGAAAGAAGAGGCCGAACACCTAGCTGAATAAGGACCAAGCCAGGATCAGGAAGGACGCCGAACAATTAGTAGAGTTCACTCATTCGACCTTATAGGAGCAAGTTATTATGCTGCAGATCGACGGAGCAGACTGTTCGGTCGACCCTCCAGTTTCAATATCAAGGATAAAAGTAAATGTGTCATCAAGCTGAGTGAGCTAGGACATCATCAAGGAGTTCCATCTCATTCTTCTTCTTCGACACATGGACATCCAACTCCTCGACATTCATCTCCACGTTTGCAGACATGATCATATTTGACATCGTCTGTGGGAATAGCCCTGTATCTGAAATGAGAAGATGCAAGAAGTTGGACGAATGACTATTGTCACACTATCACAGGAAGATTTGGAAGTTCTGATTAACGTCGAGCACAACGAATGTTGTAACAACAGCAAGTGACCGCTATAGGAGGATAGTCGAATGAGCTGGTCACTTCCGCGACTGAATCGCACATGAAGAACCGAACCCAACAAGAAGTGCCAACGACGTATCTGAACGACCAGCTGCCGGTTGGAGAAGAGTATCAGCCTAGGAAGAAAACCAGTTTGTTACTTGTGTTGTAATCCCACATAGCATGCCACCGAGTGTTGGAAAATCCGAGCCGCAAAAACCACTTTTTGCGTTGCGGAAACCCCGAAAGTTCCTAGACGAAACGATCTGTGCGAGAAATTTTTTTTCAAAAAACATGTACGAGTTTAAAAACCGAAGATCTACTCTTAGATCTACTTGAAGAAGCGATTACCTTCGAAGCGTGCC
>JBAMIB010000002.1:6161785-6173187 GCA_037177415.1 Kaempferia rotunda
TATGAAATCGTCACTATAAGTATCATGATCTTTTTAGTCCCACATCTTATAATTGACAACACTGCAAACAAAGAAGTTTCTATAAATACATTATGTTGGTGATATTAGAAATTACCTTTCTTTATTTATTCTTATCAGTTTAATATCTGATATTAAAAAGTAAATTAATTATATATATATATATGATTGTTAGTGATAGTTTTTTTTTCATCACTAAAACTTATAGTGACACAATGGATTCCGTAGGCATAGGCCGAGACATTTTCTAACGATACTAAAATACCGTCACTATATGTAATACCCGCGGCAAAAAAACCGTGGGTATAGGCATAGTAAAAATGACGGAAATGGATGTCCGTGGGTATAGATTTTTGAGGTTTATACCCACACTTTTCATACTTTTACCTATGATTTTTTATCGTGGGTATATGATAATTTTCTTGTAGTGTGGCCATTCCGAATTTTACCTGCAGTATGTTTCTTTTCTCCTTGTTTTTTTTTCCTCCCCGCATTGATCGGAACAGACTTCTTGATAGTAGGGCGCATCCCAGAGCGGTTATCGTGGAGGAATTAATTAGTTTCGCATCCTTTCCTGATGCTATGGCGCAGACTTCTTGATAGTATGAAGTTTTGGATGATGCTTTCCTTGTATGCTTCGTTAGACCCAGACTCTGAAGAGGGCGTCGGAAGAACAAATTGCTAAAGGTAAAATTTCAGCTGAATCTTGCATTTATTTGTTTTATTCTATTCCTAAAACTTAAAATAAAAGGCTTCAATCTTCCAACAGACGGCGTGATTGGCATAGGGCTTCTGTCGGGTGGTATGCTGCAGCGATCGATGGCCCTTGAGAGATAATTGGATCGTGAAAGCGATGCTGTGTCGCCTTTCATATAATTCGTTGAATTCGTAGCCTGTGCCTAAGTGCCTAAGCTCTGTAATCCGAAGGAATTGAAATTTGTTCTTTAATACAATTTGGCCGATACTACAGGCCCTGTATTTCTACGTACATTTTTAAGACCGGAATGACCCAGGTTTTCTCCTGTTGAACCGGTCCATCCTACGAGATGTGGAAACACACTATTAATTTATTAATAGCAATCCTGGCAACGCACCAATCCGTTGTCGTTGCACTCCACGCATCGCCGCGCGCGCCCCTCCTCCTCCACGAACACCTTCCGGCTGCCCCAGCAGACGGAGCAGGGCACGAACCGCACCCCACCGCAGCTGCCACAGACGCTGAACCCCGCGTCCCGGCGCCGCGCCACCCCCTCGAGCGCAGTCCCAAGCTCCCCGGCCTCGTGCATCGCATAGATCTCCGCCGCGCCCCCGAGGCACCGACCGCCGATGAAGACCTGGGGTAGCGCCAAGGGCCGGATGCCCTCCGTCGCCACCTGCAGCTCGCGGCGGAAGCCGGCGTCCATGGAGACGTCGCGCTCGTCGACGGCCACGCGAAGACCGTCGAGGATGGAGCGGACGGCGCGGCAATCCTCGAAGGTGCGGCGGATGGCACGGAGGGAGGTGGTGTAGAGGACGACGACGTCGGGTTGGGGACGTTTGTAGGGATCGCCGGAGGCGCAGAGGCGCCGGGAATTCAAGGCGGTGCCGTGATGATGGTGGTAGGGGATGGGGAAGAGGATATTGGATGCCATAATAGTAATAGATTCAATGGCAGAGAAGTGGGCTTTGATCGTTAAATTGAGCTCCATTATCTGTGCCTCGTTGTATATATATATATATATATTGGTTGGTAACCAGTGCTGCTGCTAGCTTTGCTTTGTTATGGTGTAGGTTTTCATTGCGCGATAACTAAAGTTTCGGGGACTTTTCTGTTTGATTGTTTTTGACATGTTAGTTATGCGAGCTCTAAAATAGGATGGGCATCTATAATTAAAGAAAATAATTTTAAAATTACGGAAGGAAATATTTTTATTATTATTCAGAGTTTAAAATGGACGAGGGAATTGAATGGATTTTTCTTGATCGATGATTCTAGGAGCATCTTAATTATCCAAGTTTATTTTATTCAACTAACATGTCAGTTTTATCTTAAAGTCGTCCTCTCTTCTCCCATGTTACACATGTGGCTTGTGACTGTACTGTCTCTTTGAAGTTGATAGTTAAACTATGAATAATGAATCACTGGTAGTCCTTTTTCATCATACACTTTAAATTTATTAAGCTTTTGATTAATTTAAATGGTAAAAAATACTCTCAAACTCGAAGTTACATATCTCTAGTGCGTACGAAAGGAAGTTAGAGGAATTAGGGATGATTGTAAACTTTAGGGAGTAACATATAATATTTTAAAATATGGAAGACGATATAAAATGTTGGTAAAGTAAGTAGGCGGTGAATTGTAATGTCGAGCGAGATAATGCGTCTTATCGATGTAGAAACCATATCTACAATTAAAAGGTAAATCATAATATCGAAAAAGATTACCTTCTCCATGTTGGCCTGGGGACAGATTGGCAGGACGCTGGGGCGAACGATTTCACCTTTTGCCACGTGAATCGACGATGCAATTTTTTTAGCATGTATTTCATTATAGCACAATCATCTAGAAGCAAATTAATTAAGTTGTGGTTTTGCATCATCAAACTGAAGACAGTCGTTCCTAATTTCTGTATATTAAATTCTGTATTTTTGTTTGTAACTTGTAGGTGTGCCACATATGCAACTCAAGGAAAACCTAGGGCTAGCTTCTGGAGAATACATTTTTAATGTAAATTATTTAATATTGAGAAGATTGTATGCGAAGTTATCTTTTAGTACTGTAAATTTTAAACTCACTGAAGTTTAATAGCTTTATTAAAATGACTCTAAATCTTCATTAACAGTAAAAGATACAAATTAGTTACATTGGTCTTGTTTGGCGACCCAATCAAATCAAAGTCCATACTGCTGCCCAAAAATGGTAGAACACATTAATGACTTTGGCGATGGGCCAGCTGCATGCTTCCCTGCAGTCTAACCCAGAGCTAAGGGCATCCTTAATTAGTCGTGAAACTTCTTAAAAAACTCCTGTGACATCTGTGGCAAAGTAAAAAAATTTATACATATTTTTACTATTAAAAAAGCTCTCAACAACTGTTATATGAATCCCACACTATCAAAAAAAAAAAAATCTCTCACTGACTTCTCACAATATATATTTTTAAATAAATATTAAAAAAACAAAATTATTTTAATATTAAAAAAAGGAAGATAGGGAGCTACTTCTTTGATAGAGCTCCTTCATGGATGCCACGTCATAATGGGAGCTTTTTAGAGCTCCCACTATGGATGCTCTAAGCACTGATGCATACATGCCCCACCGCTGCCTTATCTAATGAGTTAATCAGGAAACTAAAACTGCAATATTATTTTAAAAATTATCAAAGGTGGAAGACTTGACCTAGCCTAGTCACGTGCCATTCCATTACATTGTGTTCAGAATGAAGAAATGCCAGGTATTTTAGGTCTAAAATGGAACTTAACAAAAAGTTAGCCTCTGACTTTCTATACAAATTCTGGTTCATTGATTAGCAAATTCTAATTTGTTTTCTGACTTTCTATACAAATCCTGCTGGCTAATTGTAAAATGAGTACCATTACGTTTATATGTACTAGTAGTCTTACCTGTATCATCACATGTGAGTTCTATAATATGAAAAGACTTACCCCACGGATAAGCGTAATTGGTTCATGTAAGTGTGTTATTGTTAATAGGTCTGGGATATATTTTCAATAGGTGCAGAATGCTCCGCTCCGTTGATTATCTCATCTCATCCTTGCATATGCTTTTGTTGCTTTAGTTTTATCTTTTGTTATCTACAATAGGAGTGGAGATTGATGGAATGATGGTGTTCCGCTAGTAGTTCTGCCTTTTCAAGCAAAGGCATTCGGATGTCAACGAGCTATTTTATCAATAAACTACCAGGCATTTTCGATCATGGAGGAAAAGGTTTTTTATATAATGGTGGAAGATTGGCATTAGCTGATAATGTTCTTACCCGACAAAATGTTTACTTGATAGCATGTCTTAGATGCATCAAAGCAACCACACAATGGTAGCGAAATCTATCATCTAGAAGATAGAATTTGGCTTGGCTGGAGATACTGCATTCTTCCTTGCTGAAATACAGTCACATGTCAATTGCATGTACAGAATAGAATAGCAAGGACTGGCCATATATATTTGGAGAGATCTTTTGTAGCCAAGGGACTACTTCATCGTCGGTGATGGAGTGGAGATTGATGGTGATGTGCAGCAAGGGACAGGCTCAGGATCATGCCAAGTAAACAAGGGTATATGCTGCCATGGGTTATGCCAAAGTGTGTTGTGCTCAACTTGACACGACACCCTAATGAATCATGTTGTGCTCAATCTGACACGACACACTTATTATGCAGTACGTGGTGCTCAATTTTGACACGACTTTTAAATAGGTCGAACGGGTTCCTCATACTATACCTGAACCAGACACCTCCATTGACCTAACCTTCGTGGCAATCAATCACCTTTTGTCAATCCAATCAGATTTTGTGCCGGACCAAATTCACTGGACTAATTGTTTTTAACCCATTAATATCTCTAAGATTACGTTTTTTTTAGTGCGTGGAATGTGAAGGACCTGTTGAACCATGAAAAACAATTGAATTGTGACTTGAATCAACTTTAGAACCAGGAAAAATCGCTTTAAAGCGAGTAATTAGTGCCTCTTTAAGTTTATTGTTCTAAATGAAGACGGTCTAGAGCAGGATCAAATTGGTCAACGGATACTGAAAATATTTTAAAAGTGTTGGCGTGCATGGATTTTTTATTTCAAAAACATAGTGATTCAGCAAAAACAGGACCCATCAAAATTTGCTAAATTTTCATGCTCATCTTTAGAGTTGCGATTGCCACTGAATCAGGAGACACTTCCTCTTCTCATAGAACAACCTCAATGGCGAAATAATTAGGATCGCAAGGAGAGAACAAAGAAGAGGAAACCAAGTTGTCCACTGTCCACCATGGACGGCCAAAACTTCCAGCCTCTCTCTGGGCCACCTGCTATTTCCTACTCTGGTTAAGCAACCAAAAACCTGGAGTGCTGTGGTGGGTTGCCCCACTTGGAACTTTCTAAGAAACTTAATATATGCATTTATCATCATGATTATCATAATAATCATAATCATAAGCATCTTCTAATTAGTGTTTAAAGCCCTTTAATTGGATTAGTCTGGGGCGTCTCAGGCCCTACAAGCCTATCTCCACCTTCACTGTGCCCTGCTCATATCTCTTTACAGTCTCATTAAAAAGGACCGAGACGTGGAAGAAAGCAGAGGCAAACTTGAAAACAAAGCTCCTGCTATCGAATCCTTATTTGATGGAAAGTGAAGCGGAGATTGTCATGGCCAAGCGATCGCCACCCAGTTCCAGGTTTAGGAGGGTGTGCGTCTTCTGCGGCAGTAGCCCCGGCAAGAAAGAAAGCTATCGGCTCGCTGCTATCCAACTCGGCCATGAATTGGTCAGTACGTACTCCTTTTACCAATTATATTATCAATTCCATCGTCACAGGACCGGTTGGATGGTCTCTCAGAGTTGCTCTGTTTTTGAATCTCTGCCAGGTGCAAAGGAACATTGATTTGGTGTACGGTGGGGGAAGTGTAGGCCTCATGGGCCTCGTTTCTCAAGCTGTTCACGACGGCGGCCGACATGTTTTAGGGTTACAATCTCTCTCTCTCTCTCTCGTCTTTCTCTTGTTTGTTGTATAAACTGTGATGACGAATTACTACTTGTTATATTTGGCAGAGTGATTCCAAGAACTCTGATGCCAAGAGAGGTACTTCAAGTTCAATAGGGTTTAAAATTTTGTTGAGGAAATAGTTTAAAGGGAGCGTGATGTTGCAGATAACAGGGGTGACAGTGGGCGAGGTGAGGGCAGTCTCAGGGATGCATCAGAGGAAAGCAGAGATGGCCCGCCAAGCTGACGCCTTTATAGCGTTGCCTGGTGAGCACTGTGTTGCTTAGAATTATTAGCTGCTGCTCGATCGCCAGATCTGCACACTGTTAATTTGATGTCATTAATTAGGTGGCTACGGAACGCTGGAAGAACTCCTCGAGGTCATCACCTGGGCTCAGCTCGGGATCCATGATAAACCTGTAACGTTAACCACTAAAGCTAATGACAATTTGAATGAGCTCCATGGACGAAGAGCTTGGTTAAACGGCGGAAATTAATGGCAGGTGGGTTTGCTGAACGTGGACGGCTACTACAACTCGTTGCTCTGCTTCATCGATAAGGCGGTGGACGAGGGGTTCATCGCGCCGGCGGCGAGGCACATCATCATCTCTGCGCCGACTGCTCATGAGCTCTTGTCCAAGCTCGAGGTATATCAAGATTTTGCTTTTTCTTCCTAAAACACAAAACAAAAATGGGGATCGTGAGCTTAATGGAGGGAAGAATTCATGCAGGATTACGTGCCGATGCATGATGGAGCTGCACCGAAGCTGAGTTGGGAGATGGAGCACTTGGGGCACTCGACAACGTTGGACATTTCGCGTTGACCAAAAAAAAAACCTGCAGAAGGTTATCTTTTTCTAATTTTTTTCTTGATGTAATATTGCTAATGTCGACACGGAAGCAATTAATTAAGCAGGTCTATTAATGATCAGTGTGAAAAGCTTTGGATTATATTTTGAATCCATCCATCGTGTCCTGTCCTCTTCGTTCTGTTGACTTTTGACCATAACAGCCACGATTTGCTCGTAGATCCTCCTTACGTGGGGCAACAAGATTTGACGTTGCTCTCTCTGCTTTGTCGGTAATCTTTTTCTTTTTAACTAAATTTCTTCGGAATTTTGATTTACTGGATTTTTTTTTTAAAACAAGAAAAGCGTGGAGATATTATCTCTTCCGGAGTGTAGTTTTCATGGCTGTCTCAATTAAGAAACATGAGATGATGCAGAGTGCCCGAGCATTTCATCCTTCTCACCTACTGCTGTAAATTTATTGGTGGCGATATATTAAAAATAAATTAACAAGCGTATTAAGAGGGAGAAGCAGGGATTGCGTGACGACTGTAACTTGGCGGAAACTGAAGGGAAAGTGCATTGAATTAGTGAACGGAATAATTCTGCACTTGTTGGATTGCGAGGAAGTTTGATGGGGGCGATGGAGACGGATCGAGGGATACGTGAAGGGAGGAAAGTCCAAGATTGCAGGACAGGAAACGTGCTCTGTTGGGTGCCATAGAAAAGGAATGGAGGAGGGAGAATAACTGGATAAGGAGAAAGAGGAACAAATGGAAGGAAGGAATTTAGAAGAAAACGGTTCATATTCCAACTTCAACCTCACCAGCTCCTTCTTTATTTGAGTTGCCACCAAAACAAAGAGAGTCACGAGGGAATCAGATAACGGAGAGTACTGATTCTTCTTATTTTTCTTAATTTGCTCTTCCAAGTTAAATCAGAAACAGAGGAGATCCTGTTAGACAACCATTTCCCCTAATAACAACACATGATTGCAGAGCATAAAACTTTGATCAGATATTTAACTCAACAACATCCATATGGAAAAGCACGCGTCTGCAGCATAAGTTGAAAATTATTTGTTTTTATATGGAAATGCATGCACATAGAGAGAAAAAGGACTCCCAGAGGTCAACTTTCCCTTTCCAGTTTCCATTGACACACTTGTGAACCCTTTTTAGATGAGACATTGTTGATTCCAACGCAAGTGAGCCTGCCAGAGCCACAGTCATCTCTTTGGTACTTGCGAGAGGTGTCGTGGGAGCCACTCATGGGCCCTTGCAAATTCTGTGCATGGCAATAATGGCAGCTCCACCTTCACAAGATAGAATGCTGCCTTTCTTTGGTTTTACCAGTAGAGTTTTCAGAATGAAGCCGTGGGAAGAAGCCAAGAGTCATACTATCCTTAGTTGTATACATGCTGTTCAGAGGAGCAGGACTTCAAGCACACCACTAACCAACCCTATGTCCCTGCATGACAAATTACTCACATGTTGTAGTGAGGTGGTTATGCTGACCCTTACGCGAAGGAAGGTAAATTACGGAGTCAGCTTATCGCTAAATTAGTTGGTGGTCGGAAAGAATTTTTTTTTTCCGAGGGCCCAAAAATTGAATTAATTGTTCAGCAGCACATGGTAGTACAGAAATGTTGTTGAAATAAACTTCTCTTCTTCCTGCAATTAACCTTCACCAGTTCGAGGTTCATCTGAGGAGTTGGAGCAGCATACCTGTCTATTTGCAGATGCATGTACGTGTGGGAAGATGGTCAAACCACCGCCCAGAAGTAAAGGAAGAACAAAGCAATGAAAGCATCTTTTTAACAACAAATGTGCAGAAGATCCAAAACACACTAATAATACTAAATGGACGGAAAGAAACTTTGATAGGGAAATTTGAGACAAAAATGAATTCACTTGGATTCAGATTTGTACAGCCCAACGTCATCATTCCTTTTGGCTCAAAAAATCAAAAAAAAATTATTCCGCACAAGGCAACATTAATACAAATGGAATCTCCTAGCCTTTTAGTAAAAAAGGTTGATGTTTGTATGATATATATATAAACTTAATTACCATTACACATTTTTTCAAGATACGAATATAAGAATGAATACTTCTTGCAGTTCGTTAATTTGTAGAGCAATTTAAACTAAGTTAAGCCATAATTGAACTTTTTTGGCTAATCACTCAAAGAAAAAAAAATATACATTATCTCAAACGAGCTCCTTAAGCAACACCGGCCGTACCTAATAGTACTCCAACAACCTCCAATTATATCATTTCCATTCTTCAATGTTTAACAGTCACTACAATTATTATCATCATAAGGAGCACTGTAATATTATATATATATATATCTAGGTCTTAAATGACGCAAGAGTAGCCAAAAAACAACTAGCATATTATCACATCAGAAGGCAATTGAGTTGTTTCTATGACAGATACAAAGTTGATAACTGGGTTTTTACAAGGCATGCAGGCATTAAAAGTCCAATTCAGATTTTATTGCTTGTTCGATTGGGTTGTTGTCCAACTGAGGTTTTCAGTCTAGTTTGGGCTACCGGACCAATCGAGGCTTCTAGCCCACTTCTTTACCTCCACCATGGGACATGCCATATTAAGCATACAGGGAGGACCCCTTCTGCTTGAGCTGATTGATCCACTCCTCTTTTGGCCTCCCAAAGTGGCCACTCCTGAATGTAATCACCTACCATTGCATGTGTGTTGTCCCCAACAGCCACCCCACTCCATCCTCATTAATCATCCCTCTGCACTCTGCAGTGTGCTAAAGTGAGAATCACTGCCATCACCAATCCTGAGCTTCTATTATCAGGGGCCATGGCGCCTCTGCTCCAATCAATTTACAGGTCGAGACAGATGCAACTGTAGAACAACTATTTTGACAAGCTTTTGTTGCAACTGATGGGCATAGTGTCCGTGGATGATGAAAGCAGTAGCTACTGTTTACAACGAGTGGCCGGCAATGCCTCCATGAAACCTGAAACTGAAGATACATCTTGTGCTCATGCTACTAACTCAGAGAGTATAGGTTGTGCAATTTGGTGCATAAACAAAAGGGTACAGGTTGTGTTTAATTTCTGGGCAGAGATTAGTAACTAACACATCAAATGAATTTAGTGTGGAAATTGACTGATGAAAAATTCATCAAAAGGTAAGGGACCTCTCAAGTACTCAATGGTGTTCTTAGTGTTGCTAATAAGAGCAAGGGAAACTTGTTGTTTTACTAATTAAATTTGAAATTCGAAGAATGAATTAAGCAACCCCTGGAGTAATTAAGAGACTGCAGGACTGAATTATTCCATTGGATTATTGATGGACATTATGATTTTGTGCTTAATTTTCTTGCTAAGCTAGCTGATGTTGTGCGTAGGAGAATGTTAAAAGTATTTTAGTTTTATCATAATTATAATACGCATGAAAAAAAAATAATCTAAAGAAGCAAATAATCTTACTATATTATTAAGAATATGACCTCAATACTAACTAATTTTCAATTAATTTGGTGAAGCCTACGATGAAATTACGTTAATATCCCTCAGCTGGGGGTATTATTGAAAATTTTTCTCATGACTCAATTATTAATCTAGAGTTCGAGACTCAGGTACGACGTATTATTTGAAAATTTTCTCATTAATATGTATTGCACTACTATGATCTCTTTAGTCCCACATTTTAGAATTAACAACGCCGCAAGTATAGAAACTTTTATAAATACCTTAGGTCGATGACAAATCCAACAAATTCAAGAATTTAATTTCAAAATTATTATGCGTCATGCACATGATAAATTAATGATCATTTTCAAAACGATGGTTTAAAATCCAACAAGTTTCCAAAGATATTTGGACGATTAAGATGAATTAATTATAAATTTGAGTAATTAAATAATTAATCTCACTTTCAATTACACAGAGGATTATACAGATAAGTTAGTAGGAATTGTATATATATATATATTTAAAAAAGAAGCTCAATTAACTTCATGCACAACATTGCAAGGTGATCTAGACTAGAAGATCGGAATTGTTTTGTGGCATTTTGATGAAAAGACAGGATTTTGTAAGATTTTCTTTTTGTTCCATTGTGGCAGTATTGTAGATGATGTAGAATTGTCATGTATCAACAAGCAATTGTTTATCGTATAAGAAGACAAGGAGGGTATAAAGACAAATAAAAAACATAATTTTCGCATGGATTAGTTGAAGGGTGCAACTTGGTGACGAACTGGCAACTTGGCTGTGTATGACAATAAGAATCTGACCTCTAGCTATAATTGTATTTTTATATTTTGGACGCCAGATGATGTGTTGGCCACTTGGCTTGTACCTACAAGACAGAGGAAGAACTCAGACTGACAAACTTTTAGCACAACCAGACACAAAAATAATTAAGGAAAAAGAAGAAAAAAAAGAAAAATTTATAGCACTGAAGTCATTGGAAATGCAGTCAGATGATCCTCATACTTTTGGACTGGTTTACAATAGCTTCGTTGAAGATAGAAGTCTTGTATAGTATTGAATTAGCTCGGGTCTCAAGTTGAGATGGAGTGAAATGAGTATAACACATCAATTACAAGAAAACTGTCAATTAACACCGAATTAGCGATCCAATTTAAGAGTCCAAGTTGATACCACGTTGTACTTAGCGATAAAGTACAATCATTTTATTGGTGTCAAAGAAAGAGAAATAGAAAGTTTAAGTTAGAAATTTTAAATTCTCTATGTTTATGTATTCATTGAAAATTAAGTGATAGAGCATAAGTTGAGAGAAACATAAGTCAACAGGAAGTCTATATTTATATTGTATACTTTGCTATTTAATTTTCAGCTACTGTTTATACCTAACTTAAACATAGTGTCACACATTAAAAAGGGAGAGATTAT
>JBAMIB010000002.1:6250916-6264434 GCA_037177415.1 Kaempferia rotunda
GCTAAACGGGTGTCAATCATGGTATAAAATTTCTCAGATTTGAGGAATTCCTTCTTTAAAAACCAACGCTCATCCTCGGTGGCCTGGTACTCTTGCGGTTCAGTAGCTAGGCGGGCCAACTAATCCTGCTGAGCCCTGAGTGTAGATTAAAGTTCCGACTAGGAGACTGTTAAAGTAGCAACTTCGGCCTGATGGGTTTTGGTTTCGGAGTGGGCAGTATTCGACTCAAGAAGTTGCTATTCGGTTGATGCCTGGGTAGTTTGCATCGCTTGATGCGCAGACTCTAAGGTTCTATGCAGCTCACTCTCAACTCCTACCAAAGTTACCTCCGCTTCGTTGCGAGTTGATTCCAAGTCGCGGAGACGATCCTCAGCAAAAGTTTTATTAGATCTAGCCTCCTCCCGAGTGGCTGCCAGTTCCACATCTTGAAGATTAAGCCTTTTTTGGCAGGCTTCAAGCTCATCCTTGGCAGTTTTTACCTCCACCGTCGCTACCACCAGTTTGGCCTGCTCGTTGACCACCAGTTTGGCCTGCTCTTTGACCACCAGAACTTTCACCTTCTTGATCTCCTTCTGATGCACCTTCTGCTTCGACTCAAACTCCTTGGCTTTAGCAGCAAGGGAGTTGATTTGATTGCGCAACTGGCTGACCTCGTATTTTGCTTGAATGCAGTCTGCTTTCTCGCTAGACACCGCCGCCCGAAGCTGTCGAATTTTGGACTGTGAAGTGGCAGGGTTCTCCTCCAACCCTTTCAAGCAGGCCAGCCTTCTTTGCAATAGGGAAGCTTCTGTTTAGAGGCAGCCAATTGAGCTTTCAGGTCCTCCACTTATCTTTGTGACACTTGGCGGCCTTGCCGCCACTCGGGTAATCACTGACTGAAAACTTCCAGTCGGGATATGTGGTCAGCCCCCCCTATTCAGGAGGTTGTCGACCAAATTTCTATAGGAGAGGCTCTTTGCGGCCGCCTCATCATCTGCCTTAGAGTTATTCACTTTCAATTTAAACCCTACTTAAAAAAATTTCATACCAATAGAGATATCTTTTATATTTTTAAACTCATTATCTTTTTTTACATATTTTTAATGTGGGATTTTGATGGTATTTCCAACCTCTCTTTCTTTCCTTTTTTGTAAATTACAGAACACAATTATCAAATTTGTCTAGCCAAATCTCTGGGTAGAGATATAATGGTATAAACTAATAAAACAAAAAACACAAGGTCATGTTCAATTAAGTTAATTTGCTACAATTAAAAAGAACAGCAAAGTACAAGCAAGTGAATATCTTATCTTTTGGGCAAAGCCGACACCTAAATATCTAGTTTACATATGACAATATAGTGAGTGACCAAGTAACATACCTTCTCTAGTTGTGTTTCATGGGCTCTTTTCATTCTTCTTTACTTTCTCTGTCAAATAAAGTAAATAAATATGAATATATTATCTCAGAAATTATACACTTAAGCAATTAAAACTCTAAAAATCTATGCATTTCACTGCAGAAGCATGTTCAGTTGGAATAGATACCGGACGAAACATCTGTAACATGTAAACATATATTGTGTGTTTACAAGAAAAGAAAAGAAAAAGAAAAGGTCCAAGCAGATGCAATCATCGAATATTATATCATGGATCGTAATGCAAGGCATCTGTTGAAGGCACCAAAGTCATGAATGGCTGACCATTTTCATCATTGACTTCCCATGGTTCGTATAGCAAATCAGTATTAAAGGAACGGACTATTACGCCTTGAGCAGTCAGAAGTTTTTTCATCCGATGGTCCCTAACAAGCGAGAGTGGATATGCAAGAAGAAATGAAAAAGAAAAATTGATATAGTTGAAGCGTGTATATACAAGGTGTAGGCAACACTAATCATACGGTTAATTTCCAGACAAAATGAAAGTACATCTACTTAACAGTTACATTTGCACCAATATTTTTACATAAAAATTTCATATGATGAATAATATAGTGTTTGAAGAATCATGTAGTAGAAAAACTAGGATGTACAACAAGCTGAACATACTTCAAATGATTCAACCTAATCCTGGGCTATAACTCAGTCAAACTCTCGAAGTCATACACAAAGTTTTAGTTTCAGTGTTTGACCTGTAAAATATGAAAAATTAAATCATATTTTTGACGAACTGAACACATTTGGTTATGCATTAAGCAGAGATTTTAAACTTAAAAGGCTATAGACATCAAGTTCAGAACAATGACTATCAAAAGAGAAACAATTAACACTAAGCAACGATCTCTTAGCATGAGACATCTGACTAAATTTGTTAAGATTCAATATCAGAACGATTTAAGAAGTGAAATCAAAATGCTGATTACGAACCTTTAAATCTAGCCGTCGTCATCATGGTAGTGGTTACTTGAAATGTAGCCTCCAGCCGTGCTGGACGGTTTGCGGTGGTCCGTTCGCCATTCTCCCGGTTGATGTAGTAGATTTCTCCAGCCGTTTCTCCTGTCCAACATAGAAGTATGAAAAAGCTCATCATCGATGTAAAAAACACATTTTTTTGACAGATTTTTGATCGAAAATATCGCAAAAATGCAATGCAGAAGATCAAGATAGATCTCTCTTTCTGCTCATCAATAGAACCAGAAAAAAATTGTTCATTCTTTATAAAACTGGATACAGTGACTTTGAATGACGCCTAAAGGGCAAGAAAGCTGCACTAATTAAAGACAACCAAAACTAGAAAAACAGCCCCTTAATTCACATCGCACTAAAACGTCCAACTTGCGAAGGAAATCGAGCGAACTGCATTTATGATCAATGATTTGGGGGCAGGGAGAAGAAGAAGTGCATTTAAGGAGGGGGCGAGGTTGCGCGCACCAGAAAGTCGAGGCACTGCTCCCATTGGACTGGAAGGGCGACCTCCGAGCTCAGCTCCACCAAGATCCGCCTCCGCTATCGTCACTCGCCTGGGCGAGATGCGGCGGCGGCGAGTGCCCTCTTTCTCGGCCTTCCCTAACCGAGCAGCTCAGAGACGTGGCGATCGTCTTCACGTCGGCGGCCGCCGCCATCGCTCCAACCGAACTCCCACTTACCAATGCGAATCGAAGAAGGAAAAGAAGACCAATGCGATCGTGCTTTCGCGGGAGAGAAAAAAAGGATTTTAGCGTTTAGGATCTGTGGTTGCGTTAGCGAAATTTAAAATTCTAAGGGTTGTTTGGTTTAGTAGTTTGGGAACGAAGGAATGAAATGATAGAAAAATATGATGTTTGGTTAATGAGTTTGGGAATAAATATTTGGGAATCAATTCTAATTATTTGGGAATCACGAAACCCAATCAACCCCTGGGTTTAGAATCCCATTCTAATTATTTAGTTAATTATTTGAGATCGTAGAAACATGGCCATTTCGTTCAAAAAAAAAAAGAGGCAACATCGCCATTTATTTTAGAAAAAGTAGATAACACATGAGGATCCTAGGATATATAGGTGGAGAATGTGAAAATCAACCGCCACTGTATAAAAGGACACTCGTCTCTAGGAGTAGAGGTACGCACATAAGCATCCAAAAACCCTGGACTCCACTTTTCTTTTAATTATTTCTTCATTTTCCAATAGAAACTTGCTTGAACATTGAACATCGGAGTAGCTGCACTGAGAAACTGCTAGCCATAATTCTAACCCTCTCTTAATCTTATCCAATTCACGCTACAGCAGATCACTTCACAAATTCCTACTGTTACTATTTGATCGACGACCAAATCAATATCGACGACCAAATCAATATCGACACACAATACTGATGACTCCTTCGTCGAAGTTCTCGGACAGAATCGATAACAATTCATATCAAACTTTTATTTGAATGCAGCTTGATTGTAATATACAGTGTTTAACATAATGGTACAAAGACATTCAGTTATTGATATAAGAAATGTACTTTTGCAGCTAGAGTTAATGGCATTGCTGTGGAACCATGTAAAGTTTTAAAAAAAAATTTGTTCTCACCTTCGATGAGGAAGCATCCTAAAAAAAAGATTCAACTCTTCTAGCTAACATTCAACTTGATAAGTCCGTTAGAGCAATAACGCTCATATCAGAAAGTCCAATATGCTTGGCCGACGAAATACAGAAAAATAAATTCTGAAACATTTTTTCTTAATATAAAGATCTTTATAAGGACAGCATCGCCGACGAACTCAAGGCGCTGGTACGTACGATGGATGCGTAAGAACCATGGGTAATCGCCTCCACCAAGAGCGATTTGTTGTGAAAGGAGTAGCCCAGGATGCTCTCGATCTCTGCCACTTTACTACGCAGCTCAATATCGAGTTCGGTCGCCATCTTCCCATTCCTGGACGATGGCTCCATAGAGTTGGACACTATGGATTAAACTGTGTGGATCAGGATGCAGTTGTTCCCTTGACGTGTGAAGCTTTGAATGATTACTGTTCAGTGTACGAAAAAAAAAGTAGGGTAAATCCACATTTTATTATTTTTTTCAAGGAAAATATGTATATCATGCACAAAATATAAAAGTAATCATAAATTTTTATTAATGTGATAAAAGGAGATTCACTCCCCTACTAATTTGTTTATGGTCAATAAGGAGAAGGGTAAATTATAAATGACTAGCTATTAACTATTTTTGCAGTGGCCAAGATATAATAAAGGCATGCTATGTTTGGAAGTGTTAAATTTTGATCATATGACCTAATGTGACAACATTATATGTCTCAACGAACATACCATCCCAAGGAGACTATAAATTCCTATTCAAGTCATGCATGAAGAGGTTTCATATCTGAGTAGACATTCCAAGTATGTTGTACATATATATACTATCATGAGTACTAACTTCTCCTTCTAAGTTACCACTACCAAACATCCCTCTTACCTGTCATACATGACGAATGAATCATGAATGAGAGGGTATCAGGCCGCCCTATGTCGTCAGTGTCCGTTAGGTGTCTTATGTTCATAGTTGCTGTAGTCTTCTTTTGTGCCACACAGTCACCAAGTCAGCGTAACAAGTGCCTGGTTGACTAGTGGAGGTATACTCCTGTGTCTCATCTAACTCCACACTCTGATCTATGCATCAGTCGTCCCCCGTATCTCTGTGATCCTCTGGATCAGGATCTGAACTGGTATCCTCTTGATCCCCATCCATTGATATTATCCAATGGGTGAGGATCTTTGGACCAGGGATGGTCCGGTAATCCTTGATCCAAAGGATCTTTTCTCGTAGTTTCGATCCACTCCCTCCATCCTTCAGAGCAATGATGTTTGAATACATGTGTGTTTCTGGACTTCTATCCCATGATAGAGTCTCTCCTATGTGCAAAGGTCACATTTACAAGTTTTTGTGTGTTTTTTTTTTAAATTTGAGCCTCTCCTATTCTATTTCATAGAGCTGTTATTCCATATCTATTCCAATATTATTTCATATTTACAATGTTATTTTAGCTATCACCATTAGTTGTTACAGCATATAAAAGTTATTTTATAGTTGTTAAAAGTAAAGGTATAGTCAGAATTCAAAATTACCTAGAATTTACCACCGACTACGATTGATATTATAAATTAATTAATTTAAAAATATAAATAAAATAAAATAGCAAGTGAATATTAATTTTCCAAAAATATGATACAAAATTATTTAATGTTCAACATACTCAAAAGTATTCAGTAAAAATATTATTGAAGTTGTGTTAGAATCAAACTCATTTACAATTTTCAACAACTCTCATGGCAGATAATCATAGAATATGTTAAATCTCTTCTTCCATTGAAGAATTATTTTAATAAGTTTCATAGCTAAAAATGTTTGTTCTGTTATTGTTATAGAAACTCAAAAAAAGTTATAACAAGATAAATCTGTCAAATAAATAAATATATTAGATTCAATATATAAGAAAACGATATAGTTATAATTTATAAAATATAATAAATAAAAAAAATCACCTGTTAATCAAATTGTAGGTTCATAATTTATTTGTTTCAATATTTTTGACATAATTTAGAAATAATTAATAAATTCTTAAACATTTCATGACCAACACCATCATACTTATAGTGATCCAATTGCAACATCATGCTAGCATATTCGAAAGAGGAAGAGATGACAGAGAGTTGGAGAGAGCTCACCGGAGATGTCGTCGGAGCCGGCGGAAGAGCTTCGGGAAGAGAAGAAGTCGCATGCATAAGAAAAATCAGAGTTGTGCCATAATTTTTCACCCTAGACTTACCGATGGAACCACATTCCGTCAATAAACACTAATGGAATCTTATTTCGTCCATAAATCCCCGATGGAAATGTAGAAAAATATGAAATTCTAATTCCGACGGAAATAAGGCGTTGGGTGAAATAAGAAACCTCCATTAAATTGGACAAAAAGGTTATTGTCTATAGGAAAATATTGATAGAACCCTATTAGGTCATTATTTCTCGATGGAAATTAGACAAAAAGATCATCGTCTATAGAAAAATATCGACAGAATCATATTACGTCAGTATTTTCACATGGAAATTAGACAAAAAGGTCATCGTAATTTGACAAAAACATTCAATTTTTTCCCCAAAATCTCCTTCATTCCTATTTACCTATCTGTTCAACAGCCAAGGCCATATTTATAGTCTACCCGCCCATTAGCACAGGGAATTAACTTTTCCTGTGTCGCTTCCTTTAGGAGTGTCCACTCCACCCCACTCCCCGACAGCTAACACTATGTGATGTGTTTTCGTCATTTAACTAGCAGACAATTTAGATCTAATTCTTTTCAAATCTGTAATGTTAAAGCTTTTGTGGTGTTGCTGACAATTTAAGTCAAACTTTAATTCTAATGCAGTTTGATTGTAATAAATAGTGTTTAACATAATCGTATAAAGGCATTCGGTTATTGATCTACGAGATTTACTTTTGCAGCTAGAGTTAATAGCATTGCTGTGAAATCATGTAAAATTTTCAAAAGAAGAATTTGCTTCACCCTGGATGAGAGAATCATCCTAAAAAAAAACAACTCATCTTGCTAACATTCAACTTGATAAGTCAGTTAGAGCAATAACGCTCATATGAGGAAGTTCAATATGCTTGGCTGACTAAATACAGACAAATATATTATGAAACATTTTGTCTTAATATAAAGATCTTTATATGGGGAAGAATAGATACCCAATGAGTAGAGTTTTGGATTGGACCGGTCAGATTGACTTGCCCCACTTTAAATAGGTTGGGTTGAAATTTTATCAACCCAAGTCCGCCATAGGCCATCTGCTTAGGCTCATGACCTGCGCAGGGCGACCTGTAACTGGCATGGGTTGGTCCGCGGATTGAAAAACACATGTAAATCAAGTTTTATGTTAATTTATTTTCTTTCTTTGCTATAATTTTGAAATAAAAATAATATTTTTTTAATCAAATATGAGTACTCATTTGTATCTATTTATATTTAAAATATTTGTATATTAATACATTTAATTCATAAAGTCTTCTAAATGTTAAAGACGTAAACTTTTTAAATTTTATTTTTTAGTTTTTTGATAAATCATGGTTTGGCCCGTCTAACCTGCGGTTCGCCTTGGTTTGGATTAGGGATTTCCTAACCCACCCAGATGGTGGGTCAACCCGCTCCGCCCCGCTAAATGACTAGCCCGCCACGGATTAATCTGTTCCGCCACGAGTTGACCCATCTGACAGCTCTACTAATGAAACAATTTATATCCATTAAAAATTAGTTCCAAATTTTATTAAAATAATTACTCGTATATTTAACAACTAAATAAGTTAGTTTCATCATCCCATGATTACTTTTCACAAAGATCATAGAGAAATTGTATAATCATTTTATTTTTTTACTTAATAATATTCTAGCTTGAAATGATGATGAGGCATGACTCTCATGGGTTTGATTTAAATTATGATGCATAATTTTGATTATGAAATTATCAAATAATCACATAATTAATATTATGAGGAAGAAATTAATATAACATTATTTGATTCAACCTTTTAAATTCTCACTGAGAAAAAAACATTTTGAAAGAAAAATTATTAACTCTGAAATCCCGTAACCCCTCGCACATAAGCACATTTGAGTTATATCCCAGCAGTGAATTATATCACACCAAATAAAATTAAATTACACAACCAGATAAATAAGATTATCTTCAATTAAACACCCCTCACACATAAGCATATTTGAGTTATATCCCAGCAGTGGATTATATCACACCAAATAAAACTAAATTACACAACCAGATAAATACGATTACCTTCAATTAAACACGCCCTCAAAGATATTATATGTTAGATTTTGCAATATATCACACTAGATTTTTATAATATTTAGAATATGTATAGGTGTCCTTATTCAAAGAAAATCTTAGACAATTGAAATGCGAGTTGTAGTGCAGATTTGATCCTGACGGTTTGTTGTCTATCCTCATCCGGTTGGCTGTCCTCATCCGATTGGCTGTCCTCATCAGGGGACAAACTAGATAACATATTACGTGCTGCGGAATTTTCTGCATATTTCACTCTTGGCTCTGGGTCACCGCGACGAGTGATAGTGGAATGCTCTGGTCCAACTGTAACTGAGCATATAAATTTTTTTCTGTGCGCAGGACCTTCTTCCTTTTCGATTCTGCACCCAAAAAAAAGGTTCACGGATATATTTTAGATGTCCATGACATATTTTAGAAATTTATATTTTAGATGTCCATGATATATTCTGCACAAAGAAATAGTTTCCTTCTATTCATGTAAATTTTTTGAGAATAAATAAAAAATTTCAAAATTGAAATTCTACATCTATGCTATATTTTTAGATGCATAATCTTTGAGTTTATATTTTCTATCAAAATTCAATTAGATATGTTCATTATTAAAATCTAAGGGTCCAAAATTCTTATAAAAAGAGGAAGCTACCTAGTTAAGAAGATAGAAAATGTTCTAAAAAATAAAGAAAAAATTTAAAAAGAATAAATATCGTCAAGAATATATAAATAAGATAGTAATTATTTTGAAAATAAAATAATAAATCACGAATTAAACATCTTATCGAATATAGATTTACTGAGTTAAACATTCTCATGAACAAATGCACTAAATATTTTTTACCTGTTACTAATATGTTTCTATCTTTATTTTTCCTTGAAATTCATTTGCAGCACGATAAATTACCAATTGAATGTATTTGTGGTAAATTTGAATAGGAAATCAAAAAAAAACGGAAGACAAAAATTACCTGTACAATGGTTTCATCCAACTCCTTTTGCCACAGTAAACGTATAATCTCTGCTTGTAAAGATTCTGACCATCATCCACATCGTCATCGTCGAAACTAACAGCCTCCAGGCCAGAAAGCTTTGGCAGAGCATCTCGGGCGGCGTTTAGCTTTGCAATTGCCACTTGCCTGGCGAATCCAGTACCCATAACCACGCCATCGACAATAGCATCCACCTTGTAGGAAGAATCACACCTTGAGGTGAGAAACTCTAGAGCTATGCCCCGTTTCTGACAGAGCATGTGGAGGGCCGCCACAGGCTGCTCTTCCATGGTCTCCAACGTGATGAATGGTATCAGAATCTTACTGAAAATCTATGTCCAATTCTCGATTATGTCAGGAGCAATACAAATTGGCAGGGGAGGAAGGGGGAATCAGGTCAGCCAAATCGATCGCTTACCTTCCACACTACTTTGAGGTCGAAATCACAGTCCCTGAAGACCGCTGCTGCGATGGACTCGACCATGTCAGCTAATACGCGGCGGCCTTTTATGATGCTACCTCCGTTGGAAACCCTTCCATCGTCGTCTTCTTCTTCCTCCTCCCTCGTCACTAGATCCGTGAACTCGCTCACCTGATTGAAAGTTCAGATAAGTTTCCATCGCATCAATTGGGGAGAAAGTTATGATAGTTAGGTTTGGGTTACCGCTTGATCGAGGCCAAGGGAGTTGCGGCGGAGGAAGCGATAGAGACCGAGGCGGATGGCCACGCGGGCAAGCTTCTCATTGGAAACGTTGGCACGGCGGAGGTTGGTGAGGTCGTCGGATCCGATGTATGGGTACCTTTCGTACAGGTAATTAGAAACTGCAAGGCCGAGGACAGCATCGCCAACGAACTCAAGGCGCTGGTAGGATGGATGGCCGGCGTAAGAACCGTGGGTAATCGCCTCCACCAGGAGCGATTTTTTGTGAAAGGTGTAGCCCAGTATGCTCTCGATCTCTGCCACTGTACGACTTAACCCGATATCGAGCTCGGTCGCCATCTCCCCATGCCCAGACGACGATGGATTCATGGAGGTGATCACTGAGGATTAAACTGTCTGCAATGGCGTATCCAGGATCATTAACTGCCCTGGGCTAAATTACGATAATAATAAATCATACATGTATAATGAACATTAAGCAAAAATGTAACATTTATATATCAATATCCTTTTACATAGTTCAAATTTCATACAAAATACCTAAATATCTACTTAAGTTGTGCTCGACGAGATTTTAGAGTATAAAACTCATCTATTACTGATTCCAAGTCTATTTTTGAGTTGACCTTTGTAGAAAGATTATTGTGCGCTAAAAAAAATCAGATAATGAAGCTCAATAAGGAACGAAGTCAAACCATCTAGGAAGCACAAAACAAAAACATGCATACCAGCACCAACAAGAATACACCGATACCAGCTCCATATATCACTGCATGATTTGAAGTTTTGAACATTTACCCAGCCTACAAAATGATACCAAAAAAACTCAGCTGATCATCTTTCAGAGGTAGAGAAAATATATCATAGATTCATAGCTATAACTAGCAAAAAGTGATCACTAAAGTAATTCAATGTAAAATAAAAACCTGCAACGACATGATTTCTTGCTTAGAGAACATAATGTGTCACAAAGCAAGCAAGTACAATGCTGGCTCTTCTGGGAGATTGGGATAGACTTGCAAGTTGCAACTAGAGCAATAGAGCATGACACTTTCATGTACCTAGAAAAACATGACAATAATCTCAAACCTATTTGAGTTTAATATATATACAAAAACTTAGCGATTTTATTGTAAAGAACTAGAACCTTTGTAGAATTGTAGTAGATCCTGATAAATGACTGGAAGCTCCATCAGTTTAAAGGTAACAGCAAGTGTGACAGTTAAATGAACATTAAGCAAAAATATAACATTTATATATCAATATCCTTTTACATAGTTCAAATTTCATACAAAATACTTAAATATTTACTTAAGTTGTGCTCGACGAGATTTTAGAGTATAAAACTCATCTATTACTGATTCCAAGTCTATTTTCTCAGACAATTGTCGTTCTATATAGAGAATCATACAATCGGAAAGTAAATCATCATCCATCTTGTTGCGACGTGTCATTTTGATAAATTTCATGGATGAAAAGGCTCTCTCTGTCGTTGCAGTTGATACAGGAAGAGTCAATACAAGACAAATCAATCTCTGAATCATAACATAACTCTCAACTTTTTTTGTCACAACCATTTCTCTATTGTTCCGGTGATGAGTGACGTGGAGGGCCGGCTCTGAAGAAGCACGTAGAACCGCTGAGGGGGAGGTAGATGACAAGGAAGAGGAAGGGCACCTGCAAGATCAACACAAACGTGAGAGGGAAACCACCGGAAGAATTCTGGCGGAAACCACTCCGACGCTCAAGTCAGGACCAGCAAGAGAGAGAAGTTGTGCTAAAGGAACTTGGATACCTGGCTCCCGAAATTGCCTCTCCTTATATAGAAACGGCGGACGTCCCCTCTCCCATGATTAGGGATGACTTGGCACTAGATCCAAAGTTGTAGGAGTCTGTAAAAGGAAAAGATCTCCTTGAATCTTTCCTTAATTGTCATTTCAAATATTTATTAACAAATAACAACAAATATAATTCTCTAACGGAACCTCCCTCTTTTTCAGTAATAAATACCAGAATTCCCGAGGGAGGATCGCATTGAACCTTCTATGAGAGGGCCCATGCTTTAGACAGAATGGTTTCCCATTACAAGTACCCAAATAGTACTCGGGACTATATTATGCCCGAGTATCACTTCGAGGCTTTACTGTGCCCGAGTGATACTCGGGACTTTACTATGCCCGAGTGATACTCAGGACTTTGCTGTGCCCGAGTGGTTCTCGGGACTTTACTATGCCCGAGTAATACTTGGGACTTTACCTACCCAAATAATGCTTGGGACTAGTGCTGACTCAACACTTTTTGCCAGATACCTCTCCCCCCTTATAATACCCGGATCATCTATATAATACAGAATGAGTAGAAATTTGTTGAAACTTAGGAACACAAACTATGCCAAGTTGATAATGTTCCAATTCGGCTTTCAAAGCATGAATTATTTGTTGAGTGAAATCAGCAGGATAAAATTTTGATGTAAGCTTGCAAATGTCGCCCACATTAAATTTTTTAAATGAATCACTTAGATCCAAAGCTGAACAAAGAGCAAGAAGTTCCATTGTTGCCTCACTGAATCTACAATTTAGTTCCATCACTTGAAAATCTATTGCAGCATTAAAAATATCATAGTGATAATGATGCTCAACTGTGACATGATCTCGCTGTTGACAATAACGATTAACTTTATAACCACTGCTCATATCAGGCATCTCAACATTATGTCGCTAACAAAAAGCTTTTACTTTCTCAAAAAATTCATCCCAACCATCTTCTCTAACCCTTATAAGAATGATTTTGGTGGTTGAGAGAAATTTTAAAGCATTCACAATGTCTTGTGATTTATTTTGTAGAGCATGACAAAGAATGTCTGTGGTTTCTAAGATCTTTTCCATCAAAAACAACACAAATATAAATTCAAAACTCATCATTATGTTGCATAAACTAGAAGCTTCCCCACGTATTGTACCATTTGGCCCATTTTCACAGAGATTTCCAAGGATCTTACAAGTTGCTGCATACATGTTTATCAAGTTCCTAACATAATCATAATGAGAGCTCCAACGAGTAGCACCGGGTCTATGCAATGTACCAATTTGATTAGCTCCTGTACCAGACTCACACTCACCAATAGCCAACATATATGCAATCTCTTCATGTTGAGCAGATTGTAAATCACTAAGACGTTTTGGAGATGAGGTGACGAAGTTTACAATGGAAGTCAAATAAGAAAAGAATTGCCAAATAGAAGGCACATCCTTAGCAGCTGCAACCAAAGTTAACTGTAAACGATGAGCAAAACAGTGTACATAATAGGCATATGGACAATCTCTAAGAAATAATGCTTGAAGCCCATTCCATTCACCACGCATATTACTTGCACCATCGTACCCTTGTCCCCTCATGTTGTGGATTTGAATATTGTGTTGAACAAGGATGTCAGAAATTGATTTCTTAAGACTTGCCGATGTTGTGTCCTCAACACTCAAAATCTCAAAGAAACGTTCCACCAAAAAACCAGAATTATTAACAAATCTGAAAATAAGTGTCATTTGTTCTTTTTTAGATTCATCTTGAGCTTCATCAACAAGAATACAAAATTTGGCATCTCCCAATTCATCTCGAATCATTGT
>JBAMIB010000002.1:6289578-6300348 GCA_037177415.1 Kaempferia rotunda
AAATAACGTTTGGTTTGCATTTTCCATCTCTGTTTTCTAAAAAAATATATAGCATTTTCTGAAAAAATAGAGAATGTAAAAAAGTCGTTTTCTATTTTTTTAGAAAATGCGCGATTTTCAGAAAATGAAAATAGAAAACATGCAAACAAAACGCCCCCTAATATTTTTATAAATATAAATTCTAAATACCTGATTATATTCGTAAACAACTAAAATTAGTTCATTTTTAATTTTTCTTTTAACTTAATACTATAATTTAATTAGAAAGTCTATACTTTATAGATATTTTTTTAAAACTTTTTACCCCTAGGGTTCAAACTTTCCAATTATAGTAATAAAATTTTAAGACTTTACCTATAGGGTTCAAACTTCCCAATTGAGTTATAGTATTAAGTTAAAAGGAAAAAAAATTAAAATGAATTAATTTTAGATGTTTACGGATATAATCAGATATTTAAAATTTATATTTATAAAAATATTAATTTTATATTAAAAAAATTTAAAAAAAACACGAAAATAACTGGTGTTAACCTGCGCGCGGACAGTCGCACACTGTGCGGCGCACAGGATAACACTGTTATATATATAATATATATAATATTACTTTAATATATTTTTATTGAATGGCAATAATTGAACAGAATGAAAAAAAAATATATAAGTATAAAATATATCCGATCCTTTAATAGATATGACTTATGAGTATACTCGATAAGTATGGAGACGAAGGATATAGAATCCGATTTAAACTTGACACATTGTCATCCCTATTGTTGTCAACAACATCAGCAAGTGAATGGGTTATAATAAATTGTTGACACATCCAATAGATATTTTGTTAGGGTTGTCAATTTACATGGATTGGATTATAAATTTTTATAAAATCTCAATTTAAATCTAAATCTAATCCGAACTCAAATACAATCCAAATCTAAACTCAAACTCAACCAACTCAAATTTGACCTGAATAATTTAAATAATCTGTTTCAAAATAATTTTTTTAATTATTTTCTCTATAATTTTTTATTTTTATTTTTTATGTCAATACTATTATACTAATATTGATATAAATCAAATTCATGCTTGTTAGTTTCAATCGACTAATAGTTTAAATTCAACAATAATATTAATTTAGTTCAAATCTTAATCTTATATAATCGTGAAGTACTTTTATAACGTCACTAAACGCTGAACACTCATGTGATCATATTATTATTTAAATGTCTTAAATGAATAGAACAATGATTATAGATGATAGAAAGATGCTACACGTGTTGATGTGTCAAAAATTTACCTACTGAACAGATAATTTAAGTTACAAGCATATCAAAATTCTACAGGCACTCCCTAACATCAAGCAACAGTTGGCCGATAAGGAGGTGAACTATCATCTTGTACCAGTAAATTTGTTGCATCAATGAGGTACTTTTTAGACCCCATTGGAAGGCTTTAGTTTCTTCTTCCTCCTCTTCCTGCTGTTATTTGCTTCCCCGCTGTCCATACGCTTGGATTGCCATTGACGGATTTCCATGAGTTTCGCCTTGGCATCTTGGAAGAGAGCATCGGATCTCATGGACATCAATTCCTGTCATTGACCATCCCACAACATAGAGCAACCAGTATTGCAGCTGCTAAAACATACCTACCAGACATCAAACTGTAGAGTAGAAGTCTACTACCTACCTTAAGATGATTCATGGCGGCTAGATTGAAACCAATTATGTCTTTGCGCTCCTATGAGATGAAAAGAGCATCCATATACGTTAGAATGTCACCCAAGAATTAAAGCTCATGGAAGTAGAGGTCAATGAAAATGTATGATATCGAAAACGAAACTGAAAGTAATAGCCCGTGTTCATTAGCTTTACCAGAACTAATCTGCTTAACGAAACAAGTTAGAAATCAGCATATGATTCAATATTGAAAATCAAGCAGAGCGACACATGCTGCCTCAACAAATACTTTTAACTCAAATTTAAGAAGCTAGAACAAGGATCAGCAATGTCGCACAAGAATGCTTTAAAAAAGAAATAAAGGAGAAATCCAGGAGGGATCTAGCTTATTATGCATAACAGTGTATCAAAAAGAATTCATCCTAAATTTCCAGTAAACTGCACATTGATTATAGAAAAAAATATTGGATAAAAAAGTTTAAATACGAGCTTCTTTCAAACAACAAAAACTAAAGGCAATAAATGCTCCAAATATGTACCTTAACTTTCTCATGAAGAATGTCCTTCAGTACAGTCAAAATTGGTCTAGAAGCCACAGATGTTGTTAGCTGATTATGATGTGTTTGCAATAGCACTGTTGTGACCCTGCAAACAAGCTCAACCTACATGCAATAGAGATGTAATTATGTTGCATAATTCATGGGTGCGAATTGTCTTATATCATATCAAGACAACAGATACACTATAAAAGATAATGAGAGCAACATTAGTTCTCAATTCCCATATATATTATTCTCGAAAGCTATTATATGATGCAACAGAAAAATGAGAGATATTAGAGCAAGAGTGTTGAAATTGGCCTTACCTTGTCTGGGATGCGTGCCCATTCTTTCAAATAAGACATAAGCTTCAAAGCATCAGAGAATGGCAATGACTGCAAGAAGAGCATTCGTGTGACTTCAATGAAATTTTAACATGTAAAAGAGCAACATGTACAACTGTAATGGTATATATATGTGTACAGAACTGCAAAAGTCTGTAGTACCTGCGTGTTCAACAAGCAAACCTACTGCTGAACATTGTAATTGTACAATACAATTTGTACGTAAAAAAATTCAGGGAATTTTGGTTTCAGGTAAATATTACAATGATTTATGTTCCAATTAGTTCCACGAGATGGACAAACTTTCTTTCAATACCACAGAACTCGCACTTGGACAAACAACAAATGAAATCTTTGGTTTCTTAAACTGCAAGAACTTCAAAACAACATAAGAATTTTTGATAAAACAGATGCATGGTTTCATGGTAGTTCCTTCCCCAGGATGGACAAATCTCAATGCCACTCTAATCTGACTTGATGCAAAACAATACTGAAATCTGACTACTATACTTTGACAATAATCTTTGACATGATATGGTATAGAAACAGTAAAATGACAAAGAATTGTTACTAACCAAAAGTGTTGGTTCTAGATCATTGGTGTTAACATTTCCAAGCGTTTGGAGAACAAAATCAGATGGTGAAAGACCACGCATCATTATGTTTGGTTGAAACACTCCTTTTCTGTCCATCTGCTCTTCCTGAAAATTAGAATGAGAATCAGGGGTATTACAGTCAAAATATGTACTATTATAGATCAAATATGGAAGCTACTAAAAATCAATGTTTGTTTTAGACAAGTAGTGCAAGGAGAAGATGGTCAAAGCCTCCAGGGTGAGTTCATGATATAAAGACACTAAACCATAAAGTTGATCATATCAAGTGGCAATTTTATAGATGTTTAAGGTTTGTTTGTACCTTGTGTTGATCCATCCGTTTAATTTCAGCATCTGCCATGTCTAATGCATCAATGATCAAGTCAGTCGCACTCAGGGTTTCCTTGGTTTCCTTGCCAGGCACACCTACAGATCCCTCATCTGGAACCAATTCTTTAGGCGCATATCTGTCTTCATTTAAATTGTCCAAGGCAGATTCAAATACCTCTTCCAATCTCTTTTCTCTTTCTTCCTGGACTTGCAGAAGGGTTCAAAAAAAATACTAGTCAACAGAAATAACAAAACGGACAACATTGCTAATTTTTTAATAGCACCAAGCCAATATAACCATAAGAAATTACCTCTATGAAGAAAGGTTCTTCAGTCCTATCCCAACGACGTATTGAACGATCATGTGATCCTGTGACAAAGAAATCGCCACGACTGCTAACAGCAAGGCACCAAACTTCAGCATGATGCCCCTCGAGAGTTAGGAGCAACTCAAATTTGTCAGCATCCCAATATTTCACAAGTCGATCTTTGCCCACACTGAACATATAATGAGTATTTCTGACAAACTTAACGTCCATAACACTGTTGCAAAAGCGTATGGAACTGTATCAGCTATACTATATTTATTAAAATACAAAACAAAATCATGTGAATGGCATTCATGAAGACCTGTCAGCATGTGCAAAAATAGATTTGTGGCAATCGCCAAAGTCGAGACCCCAAATCTTCAAATTTTTGTCCGCTGAGCCACTAACTAGAATATCACCATCAGATGAAATATCCATACAGAGAACTGGAAGCTTATGGCCATAAAGGGAAAGGAAAAGTTTTAAAGAATCCATGAAGAAGACCTGAAAAATATTTGTTTACCATCACTCAAAAGATGGTTCAGTTTAAGAAAAACACAAAGCAGGCAAGTTAATGCGGAGAAATGAACTCTTTGTACAAGTTTTTTTATTAATAATGTTAATTGCTAAATCTAGCCCTCTTCGTGTGTTCTATGCTTTAGCCCAAAACAATAGCGGTATGATTCTTCAAAATGCTCACAATCCATTGGAACAAGTAAATTTTTATTAACTAACACTATGACATGATATTGGTTAATTAGATAAGTTACATATGATGCCAAATGATGTTGCAAACTAGGACAACTATGGTTATGTTGACAACAAGTTATGATCCCCTGAATTTCTTCCCATGCTAGAAGTAGCTTGTTGGTTTGCTAAAAGAGATTTCTAGCTGGCTCTAACAAAATTTCTGAAATAGAAATTAAACTTTAAGAGAAAACAATTAAACAAGTTCCAATATTGAAGTGAAATTGTCATAGAGTATCTAAGCCAGGCCAAATACTTGGAACTACCAATGTTGAAACATATTACATGACGATTTCAATGATCCATAAGGGTGAAACAGTACTCAAATACGGAGTAGTATGTTAGACCTAATATAAAAAATAATTCATATTTCATGGCCTGTGTGCATAGGAACTCAGTATGCACCGACATATATTTGATCTTCTAAAGAAATTTATTTGTAAGCACAAAATTCACTATAAAGGTTTGTTTATGCTTATATGTAGGTGAATGTCCTCAAATGGATTCTTTATATTTTGATCAGCATGAATTTATTTATATTTTGATGTAACTTGACACTAAGGTAAGGTAGGCAGGATGTTACCTTCTAGAATCACTAAAATCAAAAGATCACTGGATGCAGATAAACACAAAAAATTGTGAAGGTCAGAAATCATTACCTTGATTGCACACTTTTCCAACAGAGAAACAGCTAGATATTTAGAGTCTGGACTAACAGAGATTGCTAAAACATCTTCATCCATTTTCAAAGTTCTCACATTTGTCACACTTAGATGTTTAGGTTCCTGCAAAGGTTAATACAGATAAAGAAAATGAATCCTTTAATTATATGTAAGGCATCTGATTCGAACCCTATGGTATACCTATATATTTATCATAACATTTACAAGAATAGATACATACCAGCACATCTATAACAATTTAAGCACTAAACATATTAGAAGAATGATTCAGATACCAAAGATCAATAGGTGTTAAAACCAGAAAACTCACATTATCTGATTTTTGCTTGACCGTATATTCCCAAAATTTTACATCACGGTCGTCACTTCCTGTGACGAAGCCCTGTCCGCCAACAGTACCATTTTCATCTGGAAGTTGTACAAGCGATCTTATGGAATCAGCATGAGCTTCTACTACTTCAATGCAACTCCCACTACCAACATCAATTATCTCCAAGGATCCACTTTTGGATCCAACTAGGGCATAGCGGTTTCCAGGTACAAAAGAACTACATAGTCCATATCCAGACTCAATGGTGCGGAGGCAGACTCCAGTAGTGGGGTTCCAAATCTTTACAGAATTATGACTAGTTGACATCAAAAGATCATTATCTGAGCTAAGTGCAACACTTCTGATATCTGAGCGATGCCCCTGAAGCTCTATTGAATACAATTTGGATATCTTATCAGAATCAACTAAATGGGTCTCTAGCATGTTATTATTCAAGGATAATGATAAAGTAGCAAGACCAACTTTGGGATCACTAGGACTGAAAGCAATAGAAGAAATTTTCTTGCTCGAGCGTAACATCTGAAGAAGTTTAAACACATCCGACACCACAATAGTTGGGTGCTGAAATTCCTGGCTGGATAAAGAGTCTGCAATCCCTCCATTTTCATTTCCTCCAGCTGCATCTCTTGTCAAAAGTTTTTCTTTCTTTCGGTGAAGACGCCTCTTGGCTTTCCGCTTTGCTTCATCGTCACTGAGAACTCGATAAATTTCCACAAGTTTTCCAGCCACCTGACATGCTAAAAGGTTTCCAGACTTGTTAAATCTCAAAGCAGCCACTCTATCCTTGCTCTGCCTTTGGATTTCACCAAAGTTCTTCAAAACTTCCCACTTACTTTCCTTCTCAACCACCTCAGTGTTCCTTTTTATTTCATAAAATTTGAGTTCCGAGTCTGCTGATCCAGAGACCAAAAACCTTTCCATAGGATCAACATCTAGCGACCAGATTTCACTGTGGTGTCCACCAACTATCTGTACACATTGCTGCAACTCAAGATCCCAAACCCTCATGAACTTATCCTTGGAACTAGTGACAAGCTTTTTTCCTGAATCAATAAATACAAGGTCGGTGACCTGAAAAACAAACACTCGTTTCTTTCAGGATCAAAGAAATTTAGAAATAAAAGGAAATAGCTAAAGACAAAGGGCTTGCCTGGTCTCGATGGCCACGGAGCCGAAATAGCCCTGCTTCACCAACTACATCCCACAGGATGACGTCGCAGTCCTTGCCACCAGAAGCAAGGAGGGAGGTGAGGTGGTTATAGCGGAGGGCAGTGACAGCAGTTTTGTGGCCATTGAGAGTCGCCTCACATGTAGCCTTCTCGCAGTCCCACAGCCGAATGCTCCCATCAGCGTGCCCGCTGGCGATCTGAAAACATCAATAACAGAAGATAGGTATGTTTTTGGTAGTAGTAGTGGAAGAATACAGAGCTCAACCGAAGGTGAGGGGCCACTTACAGATGTGGACGACGAGGAAGGAGAGGCGGCGATGGTGGTGACTGCGAGGGTATGGGAGGAGCGCGTGGAGGATGAGAAGGTCTTAAAGGCAAGACCTTGCTTGAGGTTCCAGAGGAAAAATTTTTCAAGGGCCGGTGCAAGGAGATGCAATCCTGAGGGATCGTATGCGATATTAGCGTCGACAGAGGAGACGACGCCGAAGGCGAGACCCGGCTCGTACCGGAGGTACGACTTCACCATCCCGGACGGACGGACGGACGGACACTACCCTCCGGGCTCCTGCTTGGCGGCGGAGGCAATGCGACGCTATCGGCTGAGGTGCGACGAAATCACGGCTTTGGTTCGCGCTGGTTTAGGGCAGGGGTTTAGGAAGGGCCGAAGGGGAGAATAATTTTAAGAAAAAAACCTAGACGGTGTTAATAAATTTACGGGAAAACCATTCATAAATTTAAAATTAATAAATTTGTTATTAAACTTATAAACTCGTAGTAAATAAATTATGATATCAAGTTTATATGAAACTATATTAAATTATAATGTGACTATATTTATTTTATCCCAATTAATCAAATCTAAAAAAAACTTGCAATTCTCCCGAACCTTAAAAAAAAGGTTTCATAAAACAAAAAGGGGTTTCAAGTTATTAGCGCCTCCTTTGATTAATTGAATAGAAATCACGAATTCTAAATTCGATTGGCTCAATATGGCAGGTCATATTTAGTTAACTAGAAATTTGGCCGCTCAAACGAGTTCAAGCTGGGTTAAGCTATGGTTAGGTCAGCCTGAGTTGGATTTATTTTTCAAAATTATTAATATTTAAAAAAAATGTTTAAGAACCTTATTTTTTTTAAATAATTCTTTTATATTTATTTATATATTGTAATTGTAATTTTTATAATTAAATATTCAGGCCAGACTTATTGGATCATGCTGGGCACAGACTAGCCCAAGTTGGGGAGCTGGTGATCTGCCCCAATTGCCAACTTTACGTTCACCTCTAAGTTTTGTAATATGAGATAAATAAATAAAAGAGTAATTTAGCAATGTTATTCATAAAAACTTATAACATATTAATATATATCATAGTCCCCTCGGGACAGTGTGATTATTAAGATATGAGAAGTTATCATATGTGATTTAGAGGTATGTATACCTATCTCATGTCTTGACCATTTACACTAATCACTTACTTTTTACCACATATTAACATATATAATCATGAACATAGTATATACATTATACTAATTATAAAAAAATAATTATTATTATAATTATAATCATCACATTAAATTCGATTTATATGCTAAATTTTTATTATAATTGACTTGTGCACCAGCATTTAATGTAATAGACTTGTGCACAAGCATGAACATCGAAAGTAGTAGAGAAACAAAATTATGCACTATAATTAAATTTTTTTTGCTGCCTCAAACTTGACACAGACAAACGCATAAAATAAATTATTTGAGAAAAATAAATAATAAATGTTTTCTCTTTCACTAAGAGTATGAATTTTTCATATATATATATATATATAAAATTTTAACACGGACTTGATTGTATTCTAATAATTTAGTAGACGTTTATTTTAAGTCTAAATACTTATAAATTTATTTATATATTATATTTAAAAGGTTATTTATTAATGGAGACATCTTCCCTCTTATAAATATTGAGAGATTATTAGTACAATCATCCTAAGTCAAAATGACCGGTTTAACTAAACTCAAGTGGATTTGAGCTCGAATTTCAATGTTTAAACAATATGTGAGAAGAGGTTAAATAAGTCAAGATTGACGGGATATTTAACGATATGTGATAGGGAAGTTAAATAGGTCATGGAGGATCAGATACTTGATTGGGAAATCCCTAACTTGAGGTTAGGCAAAGTAAAACCCTAACTTGAGAGTTAGGAAAGGGTAAAGCTCTAACTGAAAGTTAGATAAGGTAAAGTCTTAACTGGATGTTAGACAAGATAAAATCCTAACTCGAGGGTTAGGCGAGGGTAAAGTCCTAACTGAAGGCTAGGAAAGGTAAGTCCTAACTCGAGGTTTAGGTAAGAGAAATGTCCTAATTATGGTTAGGTAAAGGAAAGTCCAAGTGGGTCAAGGAGAACCGCACGTTGGTAAAGGGAAGTCCAAGTGGGTCAAGGAGGATCACACATTAGCAAAGAGTGTCCTAACTAGAGGATAGGCAAGAGAAAATTCAAGTGGGTTAAGGAGGACCGCACTTGGTGATCGGAAGTCCAACTGAAAGTTGGCATGAGATGAAAAGTCCAAATGGGTTAAAGATTGACCGGACACTTGGCTGTCGCAAGTCCAACATGGGAGTTGGCATGAAATGAGAAAGTTCCAACATAGCAAACTTTCGAATGCCATAATTTTTACTAGGATATAGGAACGAGGTGATCTCAGGTGTAAAACGAAGCTCATTTAGAGCTCTACACTTTTACTACTAACCAATTGATTAGGTAATCGATTAGGGGTTCAATCAATCAGGTAATCGATTGGTTAATGAATCATAGTACAAAGGTGTCTTGATTGATTGGGCAATTGATCAAAATCTTCCCCCAATCAATTAGGAGAGTTGTTGAGTGAATAGTGAACTCTGAATCGATTAGGTAATCGATTGTAGCTGTGTAATCGATTAGGTGAGTTCGTGAGCGAATAATGAGCTTTTGAATCGATTTGGTGATCGATTAGAACTAATCATCCCCTCTATCTCTCAAAGTGTCCTAACAATAAACTCATAATTTTTTCTATGTATTTTAATGTGAGACTTTGATTGCATTTTCAACAATTATATATGACAATGGGTGGGCCGGGGGCAAGGGCAGGTTTGTCATTCCCATCCCTGTCCCCGAATTATATCCCCTAGTTTTGTTTAATTTGGGAATGCTCACCCCCGACCCCGTGGGGATTAAATCCACATCCCAGTGCTCATCCCCATTTCAAATATGCATTGTCCATTGACTTGATAAAAATATTTTAAATTTTAACACCTTTCAAAAAAGTATTAATAGAAGAATCCAATGACATATAAATATTAATATTAATTTAATAATACATATATAATAACATTAATAATCCATGATTTAATAAACAAACTCTATTATTATTATTATTATTATTATTATTATTATTATTATTATTATTATTATTATTATCTGCACTGTTTAGAAGATAGGGATAGCATCCCCATATCCACCCCGTTCAACTGTGAGAATTTGAAAAATCTCTGAATCCAAATTTATACCCGAAAAGACTCTGAATTTGTCCCCGTTTTGGGGTTTTCTAGTAGGGCTCCGAATCCATAGGAAAAATTATCATCCCTACTATTAATTAACTTAGTAAATGATAATGTGGACAAACGTCTATCACAAAATTAATTGAGTGGTATCATCTGAATACTTGGTATAAACAGAACATTTAAATTTTTTTTATTCAAGTCATGGGCTTTTCAATTAAATATCCATGCCAGTGAGTGAATGCGTATAAGGGCCAGGTCCAGCCATCGTCCACACTAAGCATATCATGAAAATCGAAGATTGAAAACAATTCATCACACGGACAGTACGTAAGCATTAGATTTCCCTTGGTTTGAACTTTAATTTATTTGTTACTCTCATTAGTTTTGTTTGCTTTTAATTATTTTGCTTTTTCAGAAGGTTTTGACAGTAGTACTACTGGCCCTGTGACGCCATTATTTCTAGATCTCTATCAGAAAGACGTACGAAGCATGGCCGGCCGCAGACCAAACAGAAA
>JBAMIB010000002.1:6335552-6347253 GCA_037177415.1 Kaempferia rotunda
CAATTGGATCATGACTCTTATGCACAGTCGGCGATTAGTCCTTCTGACAGTCTGACTTTGATACCAATTGTTGGATCCAAAAGAAATTTAGATATCTCCACAATGACATAATATTGTCCACTTTGAGCCTAAGCTCTCATGGCTTTGCTCTTGGGCTATACCAAAAATGTCTTATATCAATGGAGATATCTTTCTTTTATAAACCCATGATCTTTCCCATGTTTTTATTGAGGTACTATGTTTGCAACCTTGCAACTCCATCGTATAATTCTCCCCTAAAAATTCTATGGTATTCAAATATTGACTTTTAATGTTTTTTTTTATTTGTGTTAATTTTGGGAATAGTACAAGGACTGTGATTTGAACAAAGCTCATGTAGGAGAGTAAACCTTTTAGAGGTAAAACTGTTATTTGACTGCCTTTCATAAGGGATGTAACTCATGTACAATTGTGTATTAGTTTATTGTAAACTATTACATTTTTGCATAATTTTCTTGATATTAGTTTAGTATATCAAGTTTGTAATATACCTGTCTGATATATTGCCTTTTTGTGCTGTTTATGAATTGCCTTTCTTTTCCTTCTTAAGATTGTGAGTAAACCTGAGAATATCATAATGCTTGCAGATTGTATCAAAGAATCTTTCTGAACCAATTCGTTCTCACAAAGATCTTGATAAAGGAGCTGCCGCACTTTATAATAAAGCTGTCAAATTCTATGAGATCCTTTCAAAGCAACTTGTTCACCAAGGACATGTGCTGGATTTGTTTGCTTGTGCACTTGATCAGGTCTGTATTCACCTAATTATTTAAAGCCTCGTCTCTTGGTTTCCACCTGATTATTTGATGTGAGTCATATTGAGCTGGAATAGTGTTGTCAAAGTGTTCAGTGTTTTACTTTTTGCCTTAATGAGCCAACTGTTTATACTGCCTTGTTCTTATGTTTTTACTGGTTACTTATGTTAGTCCATTTTTAAATTTTTTATTTTTTAAATCTTGTTTAAATGGAATTAAACATTCAGAGTGTACACAGTAATATTCAATTCACTGGAGCTTTCATGATTTTTTTGTTTTAGAGTGAAACTTTTTTTGTTAGTCATGCTTAGTTCTAGGGTACAAAATACTACAGCCTATTAGGTGGTACAGTTGGTATTTATTGGTCCAAGCAAAGATGGTGATGTAGGATGAATATTATTAAATTGAAAAGATAATTTAATACATACATCCTCATCCCTTTTATAGATTGGGAATATGATAAGATCTTTGTAAAAATCGACTGAGTAAATAGCAGAATTTAAATAAGAAAACTTATAAAAAGCCTAATGACTTATTAAAACCTTAATTGTGACTTATTAAATCCAAATTATGTTATTCCTCACCACTAGGAAGAAGTCTATTCCTCGAGTAAGGGAGCAAGATGCTCCGTCAAGTCTTGCGACACACATAAGTATGAAGCAAACAATTAAGGGTGTCTTTATATAAGATGATTTTGATGCATCTTGTAAAATCTTAGCAAATAAGTTATGTGCCATGTGATATAGTTTCTCTTCTGTGATCTATGTGTCTTTTGTACTTGAGACTCGTTTCTAGTGGACTAAATATAGTACTTATATGGGGAGCTAGCACACTGCATATCTATAACACACTCATTAACATGGGTCTGCTATAATGGGGGAGGGAGAGTTGCCGCTAAAGTGGTCAGAGCACTGCTTGTAGATAAATCATCTTATACAGGGAGGTTTTAATGTCCCTTGATAATATGTTAGATCCTATATACTCAAAGCGTGATGTTTAATTCAAGTGGTGAATCAACCATATAAATATTATCCTAATATTGACATGTATTATTCTTAAAAAAACTCTCAGCTGATTCACAAAAGTGAAAAGTGGTAGAGAGGGAAATCGTTGGTAATAAAACTAAATTGTACAGATAATGAGTTTGACCACTATAGAGAGTTTGACTCAGAAAGACAATGTTAAATGGACTTTTACTTGTAGAATGTTTTACAAAACTTTTATAAGCAAAATCGGCAATGAGTAAGATAGAATCCCAAATTTCTATTTTTCCCCTACTTGACATTTAAATAGATTCCCTAAACTATGACTAATAACCTCTCAGTTTGACCATCAGGATGTAGCACAAAATCAAGAATTTGGCATTGATACCACTTGATGTAGCACGAAAAATCTTGCTGCCAAAAACTCAACTCTTGATGCATGCATAATTTTATTAAATAATTCAATTCAAGGTTGAAAGTATGACCGGGAATGGTGATTTCACTAAAGTATGAGGCGTCCGAGGTCAGCGTATGACCTTTTGCTACTAAGCTATTGCGGTATGTACTTGGCGATACAGTATGGCATGCCAAATATATGAGATAAAAATGATCAATAATTTTGACTTTTTGTTGTGTTACATTATGTTGCAGTATGCTTAGGCAATATAAATAAGTACATGAAAAGTTGGGTAGACGTTGTGAATAGATGTAATAACTTTTGTTCTTATAATGATTTATGTAATCTTACTAACACAAGAAAATATTGGCAGGATAAATAGGTATGTGCATACTGAGAGGAGCATGACCTGAATGTTTAATACTCTTAAAACTTCTTTTGGTTTGTTGTAGTGTTTGAAACTATGGATATGTTAACGCAATGGATTCCTTTAGATATTGTTTGTTTTCTTTGCCAACCTCGACCATCCAAAGTCTTTTTTATAGTGAAATATTGGAATTGTGGACCATTTATTATAGCTTTATGCTAATCATTTACAAGTGTGTTTTTAGGTTGGTGTGGCAGAACTTAAAGTTGCAGTTGAGAGAACAGGAGGTATTGTTGTTCTAGCAGAGAGTTTTGGACACTCTGTTTTTAAGGATTCACTTCGACGAATTTTTCAGTCAACTGATTATGATCTTGGTTTAGCATTCAAGTAAGGTTTCTCTATGAAAAATGCATCTTATGATTGTAGTCTTATTTTTTTCTTTTAACTCTATCCTCTTCGTCCTTTTGTGAATTTTAAGTAATTTTGCACTTCATAAAATAATCTCAGTTAACACCACTCACATCTGATTATTATTATTTGTTTTTGGTGTCCCTTCTGGAACATTTTCACAGTGGTGTGTTCGAAGTTAATTGCTCGAAGGATGTAAAAGTTCAGGGTATCATAGGTCCCTGTGCTTCTCTTGAAAAAGTGGGTTGATTGTAATGCTACCTTTATATCATTGCTTAGTTATTAATTTAATGGTAGTTCTTGGTGATGTTGCCAGAAAGGACCTCTTTGTGCAGAGACAGTTGTTGGTCAGGGGAACACAACTGCTTGGAAGATGTGTGGACTTGATAAAAAGACATCATTGTGTCTGATATTTGAGATAGCCAGGAAAGATAGTCCAGAACCAATCTCTCAACATACGAGCAACCAATTCTACTTCCAATTTTTGACATAGTATGGCCAATCCTTGGATTCCTTTTTTCTCATTGTCTCACTACCAGCAACCAGAGGGCTATGTTGATTACGTAACACATTATTTTTGCAGTTATCAACATAGTGATGGTAAAATGAGATTACGAGTGACTACTCTGTCTAGAAGATGGGTAACTGGTTCTGCTGATGTGCAGGTAAACCAATCATGGTTACTAGAAATGATGATTAAAAGGTACTGTGCTTATAGATTGATTATCTGTAGATTCAATAAACAATAAATAAGAGAAATGGGTTAGACATTGTTGAAAGGTAACTTATTGAAGGTAAGATGTGTCATGGGAGGCTAAAGAAATTTCTACTTAAAGTTACTAAAGTCGACTTAAAATATCTTATATTACTAGCGATGTATCCAACCCAATAGTTGATCTCAAATAATCGAGATAATGAGTTCTTGTTTATTGAAAGGCTTAAAGTTAATGGTTGTCAAAGGAGAACTATAACTACTTACCCCACACGCACACATCACACACCTTTATGTGAGTGGTTGTGGGCAATGCCCGACGTGGCAAAAATTGAATTTTTTAATTCCTCTTTCATCTGCATGCAACTCTCTTCTCTCCCATGTAAGGTAATGTTGGTTGCTGGTTTGTACAAACCAGCTCCACTGTGATGCTGGCTTTTAAAGACCAGCTCCAGCATTGGTGTTGGTTTCTTTAAAGATCAGCAGCACCAGCGTTGGTGCTGGTTTGTAAAAACTAAGATCAACACCAGCGATGGTGTTGGTTTGTAAAAATCAGCATTACCTTGCATGTAGAAGAGAGGAGAGTTGCATGCAGATTAGAGAGGGATTAAAAAAAAAAATCAATTTTGGCCGTGTCAGATCGTTCACGTCGGACATCGCCCACAGCCGCTCACATAAAGGTGTGCAGGGTATCATTCTTTTATAGATTTAGGATACATTCAAATTCTGTATCTGTTTTAATACATTGCTAATCCACCATCTATATCTTCTGTAGGATTTGCTTGCTGGTTTTGATCAAGAAGCTGCTGCTGCCGTCATGGCACGTTTAGTTTCTCTTAAAATGGAAATAGAGGTATTTCACATAGTTAATTGCATTTAAGAAACTAATAATGAATTTAAGTTAGCTTTTACCTAAAATTATGATACCTATCACTCCCATTGTATTTATTTGGTAGCTATCTCCAATTGCTTTCTCCGTTGAATCTCTGAAATTTATAGATTAAAGTTAGGTTATGCTAAGGAATTGCCAGTTTTGCACTTGTCAAGTAAAGAGATCATACTATAAAACATATCAAACCATATGGGCTGCAAAAATGCATTGAGAGGGCAGTGATGTGGATTGTAAACTAATTAGAGCAAAAATTCCATTCAATTTTTCATGTACAGTGTCACACTCCAAATATCATATACTCCCTTCATTATTCTCATCCAGGATAATGACCTCGAGCAATTCAGATGTGTTGTCTCCGTGCTCATCCCCTGACACTCAACCTGCTCATACTAACAGCTGAACTCTTTCGTGCTGCCACTTCATGATTAAGCAGAGAAAGGCAGTAGTACCAATGCTCCATCATGAAGATCTTTTTCCTAACTTCTACATCCTCTTCCCTGTGTGCTTGCACATTCAAGCAAACTTGGCGCAATGGACAACTTTGCTGTAGCCGTGGAAAAGAACAAAAACCAACAAAATTTTCCCTCACGACTACATGCTTTGGCCATCCTCTTGACCTTGCTATTGGTCCTTGTCCTGCTCATGCACCATCATTGCACAAGTGGGTCTTTAGCTCCTATAATTAAGATTTCATTGAAGTTGCCACTTCATGTCATCACAGGTTTCACCAGAAATCCTCTCATCCATCCATCAACTGTTTAAAGTTGCTTCTGCCGTATATCTGATCTATCTTGTATAGATCCTTCTTTGTCTCCCATTCAGCATGAACTCACAGGTCAAATGCTTAGAAATTACAGTTTCTTTCTTGTGGATCTTCAGCCTTATCGCATAGAAAGTGTGAAAAAATTGAACTCACACAATACTTTGCAACTTCCTAATTGTTGATTGCTTGTGCAATCCCCATTTCCATTTCATGCTAAGCGCCCCAAGCCCAACTCCTTAATCAAGTAGGGCCAAAAGAATGGTTGAAAATTGCTTTAGCAGCAACAACAATAATCAAACGTTATCTTACTATGTGGGGTCAACTATATGGATTCTTTTACGTCATTAGAATATATTCCCTACTGTATCATAATCTATGCTTATATAAATTTTATCTTGCTAACCAAGTTCTTTTTTGGCCTTCTTTGTTTGATGTGCATATTTGTCATAGTTTCACATCGTCTAACTCGAGCATTTATTGGACTCTAAATACATGTCCTCACCATCATAAATGTGTCTCTGGGAGTTTTCCCTCAATAGATGCAACTTTACTTTCTCTCTAATGCTCAAATTTCTTATTATGTCCATTATTGTATGTTCACATATCCACCATAATATCCTCATAACTCTCATCTTCTGCTCATGTGCTCGCGTCATAGTCTAATATTCAACGTTATATAACATAACATAACATGTTTAACTGTTGTTTTGTAGAACTTTCCTATAAGTTTTAGAGATACTTTACAATCACATAAAACACTCGACATGCTCCTCCATTGCAACCATCTTGTTTGTATTCTATGTAAGACATCTCTCTCAATCCCTTCATCATTTTACAAAAATAATCTTAAATACTTAAGCTCCCTGACAACTCATCATGTCATATCTTAACAATTGTCTCATTACGTCTAATATTGTTAAATTTAAATTTTATATATTTTATCTTTACTCTACTAAGCCTAAAATCTTTCACTTTTAGTGTTTTCCGCTAAGATTTTAGTTTAACATTTATTCTTTCACGTGTCTCATCTACTAAAATAATATAATCTGCAAACAACGTACACAACGGTACTGAGTCTTGAATGTGTCTAATGAGTTTGGTCAGTTTATCCATAATTAGTGTAAAAAGATAGGGACTTAGAGTTGATCCTTGATGTAATTCTATCTTTATTGGAAATGCTTCCATTAATCCACCCCACTCTAGTCGTTACATCCTCATATATATTCTTAATTAATTCAATATATATTACGCTAACACCTCTCATTTCTAGAATTCTCCATATAATTTTTCTTGGATTCTATCATAAGTTTTTTTCTAAGTTAATAAATACTATATATAGATCTTAATTTTTCTCCCGATACTTTTCAATTAGTTGCCAATGAAGATGTATAGTTTCTATTGTCCATCTTCGATGACTGAACTCAAATTGATTTTTGGTGCTCTCCTTAATCTTTTTTTCTATTATTCTTTCCCAAAGTTTTATGGTATGATTCATTAGTTTAATACCTCTATAGTTTGCACAATTTTATACATCACCCTTATTCTTCTATAAGGGAAATAGAGTACTAATACGCCATTGATAGGACATTTTTTTCATTTTCAATATCATGTTAAATAATTTTATAAGTCATTTAATACCTTGTTTCCTTAAGCATTTTCATATCTCTATCAGAATATCATCTGGTCAACGACTTATATAGGAAAAAATTAAATTTCTATACTCATTTGATCTTCTTAAATTATCCAAATTAAGTTGATTACCTAAACCTTAATTAAAAAATTGATAAAAATATCTTTTCGATCACTCTTTTATTTCTCCATTGTTTATTAGTACCTATACATTTATCTTTAATACATGTTATTTGGATAAGATCTCTTATCTTTTTTTGACTCACTTTTACTATTTTATAGATGATTCTTTCCCCTTCTTTTATATCCAATTTTCGATATAACCATTCAAAAGTTTTATTCTTTACTTCATTCATTACTTTCTTTGGTATATTTTTTAAAGTTTTCCTCGTTCTTACAAATATATAATTACTTATAGGTTGTTCATTTTTTCTTCACTTTCTCCTTTACTTTCTCATTCCACCACCAAGATTTCTTACTTGGTGGTGCATGCTCCTTTGGCTCACCGAGTACACTCTTGGTTACTATTTTCAACTTTGATATCATCTTATCCCATGTCGTATTAGAGCCACCGTATATTTCACTTAATGCTTGTACTCTTGTCTTCTCCTTAAATATATTTTGTTTTTCATCCTTTAACTTTCATCATTTAATTCTATGAGTTGTGTATATTTTTCTTCATACTATGATTGAGGCATATATCAAACACTACTAATCTATGTTGGGTAGTTTAGCTTTATCCAGGGATGATCTTGCACTTTTTATAAATCTTTCTATCCCTCTTCCGAACTATAAGAAAGTCAATTTGCGATTTATTATTCTCACTTTTGAACGTGACCAAATCTTCTTCTCTTTTCTTAAAAAATATTCATATGCTATTGCAAAATCCAATATAGTTTTTCCTACTTCATTTCTCGTTCCAAACCTATAACGCCATGTACCCTCTCATATTCCTCATTTTTCACTCCGATATGGTCATTTAGATCGTCTCCTATATTTCATTTGGCTGAAAATATTTTTTTGGAAAAATAGACAAGATTCAAAAAGGAAAGAAGGAAATACATTTATTGATCTAATTATCTTTATTTTAGAAAGGGAGCAACATATTTCTTTTTGAGAAGGGAATATGTTAAAAAAAAGGAATGGTAGAAGCAGCATACTGTGTAGACCTACATTGAAATTATGGGATTTTGTCTTTATTTTTCTAGCAAGCTAGATGTTTATTTTGGTATCTATGCTCTACCTTGAAGGGTGTGTAGAAGTTTAGTTTAGTCCCCACCTTGGTTGTTTAGCTATTATGTATTATTTTCAGCTCTTAAATGCCTATCTGTAATAGGTCCTTTTCCAGTGAATAATATCTAAAATATTCTTGTAATCGTCACTATATTACTAAGTTGGAACATACAGCTTGTGATCTGAGAAAAAATATAGAGCAATATTTTATTTGTTGTTTTCAGAAAATATCCTTTTCAGTTGCTCTCTTATATGTTTTTTTTTTCCAATTTCACTACCTTGACTCTCTTAATTACTTTCAAATGTTTTAGATTAAACAACGTAAGGCAGTGTTCTATGTTATTGTTGCCTTATCGGTTTGCTTTCTTCTTCATTTGATGGTTCATGGTTGTTACTACAACTTTGTATTACCTCTTGTTTTTGTAAGGATGATTTTGATCCAATAAGGTGGCTCGATCGATCGCTGATCCAATTATGTTCCAAGTTTGGGGATTACCAGAAAGATAGCCCTTCCTCTTTTAGTTTGTCTCCACGTTTATCGATATTTCCTCAGTTTATGTTTCATTTGAGGCGTTCACAATTTGTGCAGGCAAGACCATTTCTTTAGGCAATGCGCTTTGTCATTGATTTTTGCAATTAATTACTATTTCCTAGTAATGGTATTTCATGCAGGTCTTTAACAATAGCCCTGATGAGACAGCATACTACAGGATGATTCTCAACCGAGAGAATGTTGCAAATGCAGTTGTCATGATCCAACCATCACTGATTTCTTACTCCTTTCATTCTTCCCCTGAACCAGTTCTTCTGGATGTAACCGCAATTGCTGCCGACAGGATCCTTCTTCTGGATTCATATTTTAGTGTAGTTGTATTTCATGGAGCAAGCATTGCACAATGGCGAAATGCTGGCTACCAAAATCAACCTGAACATGAGGTTATATATAGCTCTACTGCTGCTTGAGATTTAGTTTTGATTGCCTTCTTTGTACCCTCTAGGATTTAGCATGAAAAACATACTTTTTAGAATTTTATTCATTAATAATTACTTTTGGAAAAACATATTGATGATCTATAACTGTTTCCTTCTCCATTACTTCTTGAACAGGTGCGTATTTGCTTGTTAGAGATATGTGATTTCTAGAATACAATAATTTGACATCTCATCCTTTCTTCAGAAAGCATAGGAATTCTATAAGGTTTTGCTTTTTTCCTTGATCACGTAACATTGTCAGTTTGTCACCAATAAGATGTTGTTCCTTTGTAACTAAGGTTAGTGATAAGTCTAATTTCTTGTACCTGTGATTAGCCCTGTATTGGTTGGATCTTAATCCAGTTAGGTTACTCAATTTTTGCCTAAACTGCAGTTGGCAGGTTTTGAACATCCTAATTATCTTGACAAGTTGTTGTCCATATTATTTCTTGGTTTCTTACTGTGATTGCCTTTTTCAAACTTGGTGCTCTTATTTGTTACGAGATATAAAATTAATTATGTGCTTAATGTACTACATTGCTACTCTTGCTTGTATTATCTATAAGGATTCACAAACTTTATGCACTACATTGAGATGTCCACGGTACTACCTTGCATCTCATTTTATTGATATGGATTTACTGGTAGGCTCCATCTACTAGGTCCTTAGATCCAATCATTATATGCCACTCATCTATCCTCATTCCATGTAGTCAAACAAATAACACTTTCAGCAGAAAACTGAGGATATATGGATTCAACATTCAATGATCCACCAATAGACCCAAACTTCTAGGATGATTGAATGATTTCCAGTTCATGGTTAGTTAACTAGCCTGCCTCTACTACTTGATTATTTCAATGTTGATTTGAGTTGGTGTATTAATACACGTACAGGACCATGGATTTATCCTGTAGTAATCTGCAATTTGGCAAACTTATTGCTTGCCATTGTTTTTATTTTTCTTCCTCCTTTTTGCTGGGGTTAGTCTTTGGTATTTGGTAATTGATTTAACAAATCGTGACTTAAGCGAGCTATTTGTTAGGTTACAAATTGTGACCGAGTGAAAAAACAAATCATCACTATGTTAGCAACAAAGATGCATACGTCAAATCTGTTTTAGAATAAAAAGGATAATTGTTAGAGATGCAAGACATTAGCATTTACTTGCAATAAATGGACTCTCATGTTTTGGATCATTTGCTGTGGAATTTCAAACAATAGAATACACTTCGAGCTTGTAAAAATAAATTATTTTGATTTATCTTGATGCAACTAATAACTGATGTGCCGGGTATCAGTTGGTTCATGGGATGTTCACAATTTAAAAAAAAATGGGAAGAAAATTAAGAATGCTGCTTCTACTAAAGTGCATAAACATCGCAATTGAAACTATTATGGATATATTCTTATTATGGAATTTGGCTATCAGGCAAATCAAAATTATAGGGATGGTCCATAAATAAGACACTAGATGAAGCAATATTTACTAGTTTGAGGCTGTAAAAGGGGAAAAACAGATCTTTTATGAAGCTTTAGAATATGGAGAAAAGGCAGTATGTACTCGGCTTTATTTTTACGATTTACAAATCAGTAAATCATATTGGTTGATCTCTGGTAAATACCAAAATCATGGTCATATGATCCATGCACCTCACCGCTGCATTATGTAGTAACACTACAGATGATAAAAGTTCTTAGATATTTATCATGCTTCTCCAGCTTCTGCTTGTGCGTTCTTGCTTTTATATAATTACTCTGGCTGCTACTATGCATTGTGTGAATGCTGAATATAACATCAATTGATGAAATGGTGCTTTTATCCACCAGGGTTAGTTTTCATTTTTTTTCTATTTATTTAATGCTAGCCTCATTTAGATGTTCGCCGATTGTGCTTGTTTGATCTTAATGTCATGTTTTTGTGCAGACATTCGCTTATTTGCTTAAAGCTCCACGTGAGGAAGCAGATGCAATAATGAAAGAGCGATTTCCTGTTCCTCGTTTAGTTGTTTGTGACCAGCATGGCTCTCAGGTTAGTTTCCTTTCTCTCCTATAGTCAGAATGATGGCACCTGAATTATATATACACATAATGAACCTGTATTATGCTGAGAACACAAGTAAATATGAGACTACTAAATCTTAAGTCTTGAATACAACAAGGGAGACATTGTTTTTTTACCAGTTGTGGTACTGTTAGATTTTATTAGGATATGGCATCGTTGAAAATTAAAAATCCAAAATAAAATGTTTTTCTTTCTTTTGTGGGAATGAAGAATACTTATAACGTCCATTATCTGACAGTATGTCAAGAGACATGAACTGTCTTTAGTAGTTTATTTTTTAAAGGAAAGCAGCTTGGGCAGGATGGTTATACTTCGAACAATGATTGAATAGAAGAAATCTCACTATCTATTTGAATTGCAGTGAATGAAAACCCCTTTCATTTCTGGTGATTATCCTTGTTGTGTCTTCATGAGCCAAAACCAGATGCATTGTCTAAAACTGAGATATGAGTTGCAGATTTTAGTTGATCCGTGCCACCATATAC
>JBAMIB010000002.1:6437041-6450900 GCA_037177415.1 Kaempferia rotunda
GGTTCGGATTCGGGTTCAGATTCGGATTCGGATTGAGGGGTTTTGGGTTGAATTTGGATTTGGGTCGGGTTCAGATTGAGAGTTAAAAAAAAAAAAATTATCTGATTCGAATTCGATCCGATCCGATCCGTTCTTCGACGCAGCTCTGCTCGTTTGCCCTGCCACCGCCGCCTCGTCCTCGCCTCCCGACAAGGCAACAACCTACGGCGATCTGTCTCTTCTTCAATTGGTACTTCTCCTTTCCCAACTTTTTTCTCTTCTCTATTGCTTTCTCGCATGCTTATTGCGGAAGCCGGCCAAGGGAGTCTGGCTCGAGATGGATGCAGTCCTCGTTGGAGGAGATCATCGAGCTCAGGAGCGAATCGTTCGTGTCTACGCCGGATTCGAGGGTGCGTAGCTCTCGGATGCGGTTCTATGGCCTTCAAGATTTGTTTTTTCGCAAAATTGTTTTTTTTCCCTTCCTGTTTTCTTTTAGAGATCTGTAAATTCATACAGAACCATTCGATGGCGATTTGCTTTATGGGAAATTAAACGCTTCGTAGTTGAGTAGGAATGAACTAGGCGTCACTTGATTTCTGGCTTTGTTGAGATCGTCTGACGGGTTCGCGTTAAGTACATCCAGCAATCCAAGATAGGAGTTTGAACATAGATCCATTGTCGGTGATTCAAAGGGAGCCCTATGCCGTAGAAATCCCTTGTATTGCGCTAGACACTGCTTATTTTCTCAGTACCTCAACCTTCTCTTTCTCCTTAACTGCACCTTCTCTCAGTTGGTTGAGTCGTAAGACTGTATTCTACTCTACAGCATCAGCCTCTGCCTCGCCTCTCAATTGGCCTTCGACAAACACCAACTCAGGTTCTTTGTTCTCTACTCCTAGGGGATGGCCACCTTCTCTACTCACTCCAAAAACCACCGCCTCATTGCCAGCTCCACTTTGATGATATGCATTAGATGTGTTGGGATTGTTTTCCTAGAATTGTTTGTGGTCAGGTTCATTTCTCTAGATAGATTTTGGTACTGAAAATCTTCACTTTCCACTTTGGAGTTATTATGCATTGCTTTTAATCTGAATCTGGATTGGATGCGTTCAATTACTTTATCAAGAATACAGTCTTGGTAACACTTTGGGACCTGTAGCAAACTTTTTGTTAGAATTTGCCGTGGAACATTACTAAAGGATTGTGTTTTTCATTTGGGAATTGACAACGGTACTAAAGTTCATTTTAGTATTCCGTTGCTGTCCGAGAGGGTGGCAGATTTGCTACAATGGGATAAGGGATCAAAATCCCTCACTCCTTAGCCGGTCGAATATAAGCTGCCTCGTGATTTATTTCTTTTCACATAGCTTAGGGACGGACTGTGAAGGGTGTTTGGAGTGAGCGTAATCATCTTTTTACTACAATTTTAGTATTTCGTTGCTGCACATAAGACCATGGATTTTATGTTTATGTGGTGTTGTTGCATCAATCTTCCCTTACTGTGAAGATGATTAAGGCATTGTTCTTTTTATGCTGTTGCTTCGCAGAATTTGTATTTGGAATCTTCTGCACTCTGTATATAACTAGAAAATCTGTTCATATTATATTATCAAGTTCGTTTGGTGTAAAACAGCAAGTTACTAGAAGAACCATATACCAATTTTTAACTTCAGTCTCCAATTTTGTTTGCTAACTTTAGCTGTACCGGGTGTAGAATATGGGATCTGAGACCATGAGGGCTGCAAAAGTCTACCGTGATCTTCTCAAAGCTGTTAAGAAGAATATTGGTGATTCTGGCAGCAAAAAACACTTCAGAGATTACATCACTGATGAGTTTCGAAAAAATGCTTCAATGTCTGATCAGGCTGGTATTGAAAATAAAATCAAGCTAGCTCACAACTACACTTTCCTTCTAAATAGTGTGCATCACCATAAGGTTAGATCTTATGTCTCCTCTGAAGTGGAAGCATTTTTCTAAATCGAAACAGTCAAATTGAATTATTTAAAAAGTCTTTTTTTGTTTATATATTTGACTAGCTAGGTGGATATGTTGGAAACTAACTTTACAAAAGATAATGCTGGCACGCTCATGCTTGTTAATGGGTTTTTTTTTTTTTTTCAGTTTTAGTATTTTGCCTTCTTTTTAGTCCATATATATAACTAAATTTTTATTTCAAATAAACCGTCAGTCCTACTCTTTCTTAAAATGATTGGGAAACACAATCTAATTTTGGAAGTAATGATCTTTCAGGAGTTGCTCTTTTCATACAACATAGCTGTAGATCGAACTGATGAGATGAAGAGGGTATTGCGAAAATCTGCTGCCAGTGTGGGCCTCCGGTTGCCTGATGTTTATCAGCCATGACTTTTGATTAGGTGGATATGGATGCGCAGAATATATTGCACTTGCAGTTAGATGTTCAGCAAAGCTTGAGAATTCGATGTAATGCCCTGTGTTACACCTGCTGACCATCGCCAATTACTGTGATGCAATTTTGGGTTTCAAACAAATGCTACTATTTGCAGATCGTGTTAGCAGAATTGGTTGATTCTTTGAATGTACTGTCGTTCCAGTTTACTGCAACATCCTAATTTTGTATTAACCTTTTGCACATCATTCGCAATAGTATGTTTGCAAATCATTTATAATGTCAAGACATTTATATTTTACTCTTTTTCTTATGCTAGAGCTCTCTTTTAACTGTGATTCTTTTGATGTTGCATTGACCATGAGGCCAGATGCACATTAGGCTCACAAAAAAACGCAGACCCAATTTGTTATAATAAAATCCCACGCTGCCATTTCTACTTGCTACAAACAGAACAAGCTGAACGCCAATCATGTTCATGTAAAGCCGAGTGACTTTTTCCTAGTAAAAAAGCAAACTGAATCTTTCTTTCTAAAAAGTGGATGTTGTTTTGTACAAGTGAGAATTATTGTCATAACCTTTCAAGTAGCTGGCTTTCATGTGCTCACCTCTCTTGAGCCCTACTTCTATCTCTAAAGTTACACACCAAGCCATGAGTCATATTGTTGGGTAGTTTTTAGTCGAACCGAGTGGATCAAACCGATATAACCAGCGATACCAACACGGTGGACGAGTTGGTTTGGGACTCAGGGTTCAAAATCATTGACATCTAATCATGTATCATTTCTCACATGTGATAATCACTTGATTCACCCACCCCCACCAAATTCAATTCTAAATCTAAATCTAAATCTAATTCCAGATTTTGCAATGCTTTATTTGGTCTCTCGCAGCCAAAAGAGGATCTTGGACTAGTGTTTTTGTTTGGAAAGTGGCCCAAATCCCCAACCCTTTTCACCACATGAATAGGGTTCATATTAATTAATAAACCACCCTGTTGTAGTAGTGTGGAGGAGTCTTAGAATAGGATTAGTCAAATGAACATCACATGACAACCAACCACTTCTTCCAAATGCCAAAACCCTAAGTTTATATAATGAATTCCCTAAAGTACATTGAATAAAGCTATCCTCATAATTAACTTTAATTTATCTCAATTATCTTAATCAACGCGTTCATAGGATCCAAAATTCTATGCCCTAAATTCTCCAATTTTGAGGGCATGTGAATTGTTTATTTACCACTTGGTTAAACTAGAGCATGATGTTGTTACATTGAGAATAATAGGGGGAAAAAAAGAAGAAATGCATCACTGTCTTCTCCACAACTAAGCCTAATCATGTGAAGAAAGCAAGATGCTCGTGAAAAAGCTGTGGCCTATAACCAATCAAAGATTTGATGCAGAAAGAAGCTGTAGTAGCACTTGATCATGCATCTAAATCTAATCTACACATTGCCTTAATCCCCTCTCCTCACATGCCATGTCTTTCCCATTCAAAGTTTTATTATTTTAATCCATCTCATGAACTGTAAATTCTGCACCTAAAGCACCACCTTGCTGCAAGCTCCTTGCAAGGAAGCTGCACCAAGCCCACACTGCGAAATCTTATATAAACCAGCAGCACCACGCAGTCCTCACCATGCCAACTCAGTCATGGCAGCCAAATCTGTAGCCACCTTCTTCTGTGCCCTGCTCCTGCTGCTCCCTTTCTTTGTAGGCTTCCCTTCACCATCTCCAAGGGAACTGGAGGCAGGAATTAGGTCAAGGAAGTTGGTGCAGACTGTGTGGGAAGGAGCCACAGTGAACTTGGGAGGGGTTCATGGTGTGCTGAAGCATCCAGTGGTGGAAGTCAGTGAGAGCCTGAGGAGGCTGCCACCGAGCAAGTCAAATCCAAGCCAGAACAAGGAGAAGAATTGATTATGAAAGAGGAGTGTGATTAATTCTCATCTCTTTCAATAATTTTGTAGTGAGGTTTATAGATTTGATGATGTTTTATGGGCAATTTCTAAGCCTAAGTAACCTATCTGAAAATTGTATAATCTCTGCTGCACTCCTCTTTTTGTTGTAGACATTCTTTCATTTTTGTACTAAAGAAATTGAGGGGCAAGGGACTAAGGGAACCTTTACAGCAGCTAATTTAAATTAGATCTTAGCATTTTCAGACATGTGCAATCTTAGGTTTCCACATGTCATTAATTGGTCATGTTTTTTCAGAAATGTAGCAAGAGTCAACCAATACAATTCAACTTCCTGTTCTTTCATCTATTCCTAGTAATGTTTGCATTCATTAATAAAGGCCTTTTAAAATCCATAGAACAAACCAGCTTAAAGACAGCAAGACACATTACTGCATTAGAAGCCAGTGAACAACCCTAATTTGAGTTGGGATCTGATGCTTAGAACTCAGAATCTTTTTTGAGTAAAGCAAGTCATACACAAACCAGCTACAAAGTTATTAGGACACCAATTTCATACCGTTCTCAAGAGCAGTGGAAGGACCAAGTTATGTTACAAGTTCAACATGGTTTTGTCAGAACCTTTTAAGGCTTTTCGAGAAACGAACGATCTTAATTTTAAAAAAGCAACACCCACTGAAGCAGACCTCATCATGTGTGAAATATTTATAGGCATTCCGTTTGACACAATTCACCTTTGTATATGAACAATGTTTGACAAATTGTTTAATAAAAGCTTATTAAAATTTGTTCAATGCTTGTCCAACTTATACAGACTTTAGGAGGTACATTCACTAACTAACATACATGCATGATTAGTGGAAGCAAAAATACAATATCAAGCAAATATGATATCCCACACTTGATCTCGCAGATAAATCGTAAATTAAGCGACTTGAACAAACATTAAACACAACCAAACCTCAAATCTCATAAGCTCTCCATAAGATTTCCTGTGGAGGAGCCTTTGATAACCATTCGAGACAGATTTGATCTCAGCCGTTGATGATGAAGCAATCCTTGATGATTGAGATCACTGTGTCTGATCTAACCTAAGTCCATAGGAAATCCTTTAAAGGCTCCTCTGTAGAATTTATATTCTCATGCCAGTCGTATAAGAAAAAAATAATACATCTAAAATCCACTTAACTCGACCATGAACTTCTAGTAAAAAAAATGAATCAGAAGAAAATATGACACCCCTAATGAATTTGATCCATAAAGGAAACATTTGCATTATAATCTCAAACGCAAAGACCACCTCCAAAAAACTATGTGATCACCGTGCCTGAGATATTACCTGAAAATTAAAATGGGTTGCTTGGTAAAAATAAATTAAAATCATAATAAAAAAAGCTATCTTGAGAAAGAAAAAGAGAACAAAATCAGAACCTTAATCTTAATATTGCTTGCTTGAAGGATATCAGAATCACTAGCTAGAACTTGCACTTGAACATCACACAGAAATTTCTATTGTTTCTTCCGGTTGAACCAGCAATATCTCACTCAATACTTAATCTTCTCTTGATTTTTTTCACCAAGATTTACTGTTTCTATGCTTGAGCCAGTTTGAGCAGCAAAATGTTCCTTTAAATCCAAACTAATGACATCGGAAGCATGCACCTCGAGAACCCCAGGCTGGATTGCTTCTAGGGGTTCCTTGCTGGTACTGTGAGAAAGCTGGTTATAAGCCATATCTATATCTTCAATTGACTTAGCTTCAACAACATGCAGGTCAAATTTCCTCAATTTTGCATCCATATCAACATTACTGTGTGAGTATTGAGATCCATCATCATGATGTATAGGTTTGCTTTCTCTTTCTTCACCACTTTGCTCAAAATATGAGTGGATGCCTTCATCAGTTCTCGCTTCAACAACTGAAAACTCTGACTCTTCTATAGTTTGATATATTCGTTTTCTTGGGCTTTCTTCATATGATCTTCTTGCTTCTTCAATGACTGGAAGCTCTGAGTCAGTTGTAAATTGTGGCACATGCTTATTTGGACTCTCTTCACTAAATTTATTAACATATGAGTGGATTTCTCCAGTTGATCTTGCTTCAATGACTGAAAGTTCTGAATCTGTCACAGAATGGGACACAGTTTGCTGAGTTGTACCTATTTCACTTGATTGAAGAAGTTCGGCTGTTGAGGGCTTGTCAATGTCTAACTCCAAAACACTGGGTCCGATGTCCTCTTCAGATAGCTGACTAGACTCTGAATTAGCTCCCTTAACCAAGATGGTATCCAGAAAATGAATCATAGGATTGCAAACAGTCTCTTCATTGTTACCTTCAGAACCAAGCGGAGACAAAATCTGTGCTCCCACAATTTCAGTTTGGTTGATTTCTGAATCCACCTCCCGTGGCATACCGAAGATGTCTTTGGAGAATTGGTTATCTAAAGTACCAACAATCAGACTAGATCTGTCTTTGGACAAACTGAAGTCATGCTCAAAAGAATTTTTCGAATCAGAAATAATATCTTCATACCAGTCATCCTTATGAACCATCAGTTCTACTCGATGATCAGAAGACAGTTCTCTGCTTGAACTTAAAATATCTGTGCAGCTCAGGTTATCTACTTTTTGTTCCAAATGTTCTTGATTCTCTTCAGAGATTGAAGGTAAGTCCAACAAGCTGCTTTGACATTCATCAACATCGACATGAACAAACGGCGATGGCAATCCTTTCTGAAATTCAGATGAAACTGAACCATCAGACAAGAATACCGCCACTGAAGATAATGAAGTTCCACCCATATCTCGACCTTCCATTCCACAGCTCACATCCACATGGATCTGATGAAGCTCCTTTGACTGACCCCTCAATGGGAATACATTTGGGTCAATGACACACTGCGCCGTTTGCATCTCCTGTATCAAAGAAGAGACCAGATCACTGGAATCTTCTTGAGTAGCTGACTTACCAATTTTGGCATCATCATATTGGTTACTGCCATCAAACTCCTTTGTTCTCACTTTTTCATCATTAGATACAGAAGTCCCGGAAGATGTTGAAGACTCCATACTGATAGATCCTGACTCTTCAATGTTTGCACTAACTGATATAAAGTCTGCAGTTTCAGAGGCAACTGCAATTTCCAATGCCCTTGGAGTAGAAACTTTTACGGAATCCATTCTCATGTTAAACTCTAGTGAAGAATCAGCATCACCAAGTTGACCTGCATCTCACAGACACACATATTCATCATTATGAACCAACCAAAACACATGCTACTGAATCATAAAAAATCATACCTGAATCTTGCAAAGCTTCATCAAATGCTGATTCTTTATAAAGAGAGTTTCCACTGGTTGGTGGACTAGAATCATAGATAGGCTCGACAATTTTGTAGTCATATACATCCTTGATTCGATGTTCACACTTCCCTTCTTCAGTATCATCTGGTTCTGCCTCATAAGGAGTTTCATGATCCTCTGCTTCAGAATCCTGTTTAGCAAGAGATGACAATTCAACTTTTCTACTCACATCCAGTTTCTCTAAATCTCTCTGATACTCCTGACCAATGGCTGAAGAAACTGTATCTGAATCTGAAATGTAACTCACTTTTGCTTCGCTCTTTTCACTGAATTGTCTGTTGAAAGTAGAATTTCCCTCCAGATCCCTCTCCGAAGTAAAAGAAGGTTTTAACTTTGAATTATATCTCTCTTGCTGCAAGTGCCTCCTTCCGAAGCGGAAGGTGTCACTCCTTCTAAACAAGGTCTCATGGTGTGAAGGAGGCACAAAATCACAATCACAATTTCGAACATCGAGACTGCTGTCTTGATCTTGCTGGTCATAGAAAACATCGAAAAGACTTTTCCTTGGTAGCAATGATGGAGCGGAACCTGGAACTGGAGGTAAATCCATAGTTTCCCTCGAGTCATAAAACATATCAAAGGGATTCCTTCTTGAGGGGACTTGGATGCGAAAGCGTGATAGCTCATTTATGCGAAGCAAAGAGTCATTCTCATCCAAGTCAATAAGATTTCTTTCCATCCTAAAGGTGAGATTCTTCCTTGCTCTTCGCTTTGCTATTAAACTTTCTAACCTACGATCCCTTTCCAATTCAGAAGACCCAAGATCCATCACACTCTTCCGATCATCTTCTGTCAATTTCCCTGCAGCATCACTGCCGTCATCTTTTGCCTCTTGTGCTTCTCCATCTTTTTCAACAATAATATTATTGTCAGTTTCATGGTCCACCAGTGTCTGTTCAGAAATTGCATCTAACTTGGCAATAGAAGTATGCTCAGGAAGATCAGAATTTAGAATAGTGTGGAGTTCATCAAGCATTGGAATGATGTCATCCAGAGCAGCATCAGGAGAGCAACTCTCTGTCCCATCTGATTCACCATCCAAAGGAGCATGATGATCTTCAACAGACTGCCAAGGCAATCCTAGAGGAGAGTCAAAATGATGGTCCAAGGCAGGCTTATGAATCTCCAAATTAGAATTCTCGGTTCCTTGTTGATTTGCAATACAAAAAGGGATTGCATTTTCACCCATTTTTGTTACACCACCTACCTCGTCAACACAAAGATTTATATTTGAATAAAAACACTGACCTTGAAGTTCTTGGTTCACTACATCCTCCAAAACATAACGCTCTTGTTTGACTTCCTCACGTGATGAAATTTTGATCATAAGAGCATCAGGCTTCTTGTTTTCTTCATAGGCTTTTGTTGTTTGATAATTATCCACGTCTACAATATCCTTTTCTTCTTGAAGCTCTGTCTCCCTCAGCTGAAGTTCATCCTCATTACTATCCACATGGTTCCCAATTGATAGATTCTCTGTCTCCTGGGCACATAGGTAATTTGTAGAGCTCACAACGTCCATACAACCATCATCCCAAATATGCTCTTCCTCAATTTCAGGTATGTTAAGTTCTCCGTAGCTCAAGAGGAGCCCAAGTAGAAGTGCAGTGCAGACAATGACAGGAGAAGAAGAAACCAAAAAAGTAAACAGAGAAGGAAATGACCAATAAAATACAAGCAAGAAAAGCACCACAGTAGACATAAGAAGATGATAACGAAAAACTCGGCCTATTGTCCGAATGCACAGAATCAATGATTTTGCAAAATGCAATTTAACTTCCTTTCTCTTGGTTTCCATATGTTCTCCTTCTAGCTTCTCTAACAAGCTGGTAGCAAGGAAGAAAAGTTGATAAGCATCACTGTCAAAGAAATTCTTGAAATTAAAATAATTAAGAAATGATAATAAATACAATATTTCATGTTACATTAAAAATATAACACAGCAACAGGAAGTTGTGTTTGAAACTTTAGAGACAACCACATGGAGCATATTTGTGTGCTTTACGTAGTCTTGATATCCAATGCATTTAAGTCATTTTTAATCATGTTAAGAGAAGTTATTTTTATGTCTCTTTACCACTCACGACCAGAGATATAATCTCAACTTGCCTGGCTATGAAATCAGAAGATCTGTCCCTGAGCATGCCCATATCATTTCAGTCTTTTTCTTGTTCTTTTATTATTGGTTATGGTCATGCTTCAAAGGTTAAAATGATAACTGATTGATATCATGGTGGTTTAGTACAAGATATGCTATATATTGCATGTTAGTGATCTTAACAAGGATTGCATATTGCTAGATTAATATTGTGATAATTAAGGCATATGGACAGTCACTTTGATATACAGACTATTGTTTAGCTCATCAAGTAAGTCTAACTAGCCTTTATCAGTGGTGATCCAGAGGTGTCAGGTTGTTAGTGTTGGACAAAACTCAAACATTCAAACATACTCAGACCTACCAATTCATAAATGTAGGCTATGGGTGTGTGTGTATCCATTTTGCTGTTTTCTTTTGCTGATTGTTGCATTAGTTCTTCTGGATACAATTGCCCGTGCTTGTATTTGCTGATTTTTTCTGGTTGATATTATTGTTATTCATTTTGTGAATATGCAAGCGTTCATAATTCTTGCAATCCTAGCAAGTAATTTTTTAATAAATTCTTTGTTGTTGTCTCTAATTTCTTGGTAAAGGTCAACAGAGAACTAGAAGCTATGAAAGATAATTACTCAAGTACACACCAATACACCAAAATTTCTAAAGGGTTTTGATGGACTGTCTTAGTGAAGTTTCCTTCAATTGTTTACGTTTATGTTTCATGGTGTATTGTAATGTTGCAATTGCTTGAATCTGTAGATTTTATCATCGTAGGTTATATTGAAGCGTAGTTGTACTGTCTACGACTCTAACTGGCCCTCCAAGTCCAAACCAAACTATTGTGTATTGTTTACTGAAGCTGCATCTAAATTAGAAAGACTACCGAAGCATCATCCAAATGATCCTTAATTGTGACCAAAATATTAGGAAATTTGATCAAAAGAAAGAGAAGAAACGAGGTACAAAACACCCTTAATTGTGAATAAAAATCAGATCTTTAAGCAAGCGAAACCCCGAAATTTTCAAACAAAAAAAAATCAAAGATCCTCCTAATGCATAAATAAATTCAAAGATCAACAAGTTCAGAAGAAAGCGAACTCACCTTGACAGATCAATCATGTTAGGGTCTTTTCTTCTTCTTGTTTGTTTATATCAGTAGTATCACGATCCGATCCACAGATACGCGAAGTACTAAGATTGGTGGAGACGGGAAAGGTCAGAAGCGAGAGGGATTCCTCCCATTTAATCCAGCTTTAATGGCCGGCTGGAAAAGAACGGGAAAGGATCAAAAGCGAGTGGCTTACAACTCCACTTTATTAACTATTCTATTGAATTCCACGACAGAGAACAAGAAAAAGAAATAAAAGCAGAAATAGTGGCGAGCAAGTACTGAAAATACGCCGGAAAGTTGATCGACCACCGTCCTCGACCCACCGCCATTGGCGGCGCGGCGCGGTCGGTGGATTATGGCGACAGCAGTCGGCAGGAACCATTGAAAACTGCATCCTCATCGCTTTTGCAAAAACTCCCTTCGAAGTTTTGCACTTTAGTACTTGTTATTATTTATTAATCCTTATTTTGGATTTAAACCCGAAAAATTATTAATTTACACTTAATTTTAGTTAATTAATTAGTTTAGTGCAAGAGTTACCATTTTATTTTAAATTTAGCAAAACCTTTCAAATCTATTTTAATTAATATTGAATAATTTTAATTTTTTAAAAAAATATTTAATCTATTGAATAATTTGATATAGTAAATTAGTAATTTACAAGGTGGATGGCATGAGTGGAGGTCATTCAAGTTGCATGACAGCGGGTAGGGCGAAGGTTTATAATATTATTTTTTTTTAAAATAAATAAATTGAACTAATCAAATATTAGTTAATTCTATAAAAATTATTTTAACATCGGTTAATTGAGCATTATCACTCATATGCTTTACTATAGGATAAAGCAATATACATCTTAATTCATGTTACTTATCGCGAAAAAATAATAGACCCAACACACGTATAATATAATATTCTTTTGCATAATTTACATGTCTTATGAACTTTTGTAGAACATGATTAAAGAATAAAAATAAAATGTTTTGGTACTTCTTTAATAAGAGAATGTTCTAATTAACTAAATTAGTCGCAGCTTAGACAGTTGCACAAGTTGAATTCTGTGGTAAAAAACATAAGTTCAGCAAAATCAAATGAGCTACACTCCAACGAAAAAAATTAGATAAGATTAGGGGTGAATAAAAATTTAATTAAATTGAATAAATTAACCGATCAAATTTAAAAATTCAATTATATTATTTCATAATTTTATGCTTTTAAAATTAGTTATATCAATTAATTCGGTTCATTTTCAACTAAAAAATTCCTTATTCAGTAAATCAAATTAAAATAAAAAAAAATTAATCCGTAAATCACTAATGTTCTGTTTGCTTGGGAGAGTGAAAAGCAAAATTAAGGAAAAATTTTTACAATGGAAAAGTTTTCATTGTTTACTTCATTAAAATTTTTAGAGGAAAAAGAAAGACAATCCATCCGCGAATCATTTTGGAGTTAAAATCGATCCCCTCAAATCGTACGGAAAGCAGAGGATGGAAAAAAAAATTACGCATGTACCCCTTTGCATTCATAAAATTACACTATATATCCAAAAAATTGACGCATGTACCATTTTTAACTCATAAAATTACATAATTACCTAGCATATATCCATCTTTCTCGATCAAGGTAAACAAGTACACAAAGGAAGAGATTTCTTCATCCTTTCTCTTCTCTCCCTCCGAGGATAATTTTCAACCATAAATTTCTTTCCCTTCCTTATCCACACCTTTGAGTAAACATAACATAAGTAAATGAACATATAAATCCCTAATTAATTGGTAAATCTCCCATGATACTATAAAAGTTCAATTAATTCAGTTTTGATCAAATTGATCGATATTTTATTGAAAATTTTGATCAATTTATCTAGATTGAAAATTGTTAATTTATTTAATTTGATTTAATTCAATTTTAACTAAATACTCTAGCTAAGGCTCATGCCATGCCACAAAGCTTATTATTACAACTTTGGTAATTGGTTCGATCATAGAACTCACAGAAGCAAAAATTTAATCACCACTATGCAAAGAATTTATATAACAAAAAACCATCTTTCATGTTTGTACCAAAAAAAAAAAAAAGAATTAATATTGTAGTTTAACTCACGTGTGTTGATCAAGTAAGTATTTAACATAATACGAGGAATCAGTAGCCTATAGAATAACAAAAACTTGTTGAAGCCTGCTTTTATCCAGAAGTGGGAAAACCAAACTTTGTAAAATAAATTAATTATTCATTAGCCAACATTCTCATCAAGTAAGAGAAAAGTTAGCAAGTAAAATTAGATATTATTGGTGTTTTAAGTTGGTTTCGATGTGATCAACTAAGTTATGTTAATTATATCTTGTGATGTTCTAACCTTATATCTAAGTATACAGAAGATTAGGAACATAAAAAATCAAGCGAAATACGCGGCAGACAAGGATGACATGGAAGAGAGTCGACAAGCTCGGCGCTCGGCGCTAGGGCTTCCACTTTTTAAATAGGTAAATAATTACTAATTATTTAAATAGTAATCACTGGAAACCACGTGATTAAATGTGTGTAATCCCTACTTATATTAAGATGGTGAAATATCTAAAAAATTCTTGATGCCACACATATATATTTAACGTCTAATTAGTAATAACTAATAAGTTGATGCTACACATATATTTAATTAATGATGTGTTATATGAATTAAAGAAGAAATAAAATAATAATAAAAAGAAGCCTTCTGTCAATATAGGTCTTGGAAAAGGGTTGGATCATAATGGGTCTATTATATACAATCTTATTTTATATTGCAAAAGGCTATTTCTGTGACTTAAACCCTTAATTTCGCTAATAATTTTATTATCGTGTCAAAACTCCCTTCTATTATCTTACTATATTATTAAGAATCTGGCCTCAATACTAACTAATTTCTAATTAATTTGGTGAAACATGATGAAATTACGTTAATATCTCTCAGTTTCGTCTATTATTGAAAATTTTTCGCATTAATCAATTATTGATCTAGAGTTCGAAACTCATCTGCAGCGTA
>JBAMIB010000002.1:6547306-6564579 GCA_037177415.1 Kaempferia rotunda
CTATATATATATATATATTATTTTTATACATCTATGAAAGAATTTTAAATTAATGGAGAATAATGTCTTATATTGTTATAAATTTTCTTATTGACGTTTTTAATTGAATTAATTATATTCGTATTCTGCCCTTGCGCTTATGTGATTGCTCTCAAATGCTTAGCTTTTCGGCCTTTTCCCATTGCTTGGTAGTCTGATAATAGATGCCAATCACATTTCTTACCTCATTCATTTTTTGCTATATTATAGAACATTTTGTATCATCAGGGAAGTCATTTAGCAGTTTGGCGTTTTGTGAACTTGTCACTCTGTTTGTGGTTGAAACAGGGGAATCCACATCATTGCTATTGTTCATAAAACTAATTTTGTTTTACTTTATTCTCATCTAGGTTTCATTGCGCCTCTCTGAATTAGAAGCAACTCTAGATGCTGGAACATGTCATAGAAATAAGGTCTTGGCTTCAATTGGTTCTCAACTGTGGAACTGGACTATCATGGTATAACTAGATATCATCTGCTTCGTCTTCTATTAGTTTGATTTGATCAGGATTTGTCATATTGGTGAAATAACTTTCCTGCAATACATGTTTGCATACCAATTTATTGTCAATAAGGTGTGCACTACTGATTTCATTCTATTTTTAGGTAAAAAAAGAAAAATCGGTATATGATACTCTGAATATGCTTAACTTTGATGTCACAAAAAAGTGCCTTGTTGGAGAAGGATGGTGTCCAACATTCGCTAAACCTCAGGTGATAAATAATTCATTGTATTACTATCTTAGGTGAAGTTATAGAATTTAAAATTGTTTATATCACGGTACTATAGTTAATATAGTGATTATTTATAATAGTTTAAATGATCTTTTGGTGCCACAGATCAAGGAGGCTTTGCATCAAGCAACAATACATAGCAATTCTCAAGTGGGAATAATATTTCATGATATGGACTCTTCTGAGTCTCCTCCAACATACTTCAGAACAAATCGGTTCACAAATGCATTTCAGGAAATTGTGGATGCATATGGGTTTGTCCTTGGAAATCTATTAATTTCTCCTTTTTCCTTCATCCTTAGTAATTAACTTGATATGGAATATGGATAAATTACAATCATGTTGAATGGAAGATGATTGCATGAATTTGAGCTAGTGACGATGTTATTTGCCTTCAAGCCTCATATCATTCATCTTTCCTTTTCCCTTCCCTTGTATTTTCTTAATCTGGCTTTTTGTATATTTTTTTCCTCTAGAAAAAACTTTTTGAATTAGAGCACCTTCATCATTGTTTATCCTGTTATTTTGCCATATAAAATCTCAATTACTACAACTATTTGAATAGGATGCTAATGTTCTTTGTGTGACTGCAACAGGTAATTTGACTATTTTTTTTAACATTTCCAGTCGTTGAAGGTTCTCAATATCTAAGAGTATATTTCAAGTCATTTCTTTGATCAAAATAGTGCCATCAGCTAATAACAAATATCATGGAAGATTGTTTTGAGTGGATTCTATATTTGTGTAGATGTCCAAAAATCATGGAAGATTGTTTTTAATGGATTCTAGAATTATCTAGAAGTCCATGTTTCTCAGGCAATGAAAAGGAAACAAGCTTGAACATAATTGACTATTTGATGATTTGATCAACTAATAATTGAAGAATTATTCTTAACAAGTTTTTGAAATCACGTTTCGGTAATTCCACATTTATGATAATGTTTCTTGTTCGCGTGCAGTGTTGCCAGATTTCAAGAAGCAAATCCTGCTGTTTACTCGGTCATTACCTTTCCATTTTTATTTGCTGTGATGTTTGGTGACTGGGGTCATGGTTTATGCTTGCTGTTTGGATCGCTGGTTCTTATCCTCCGTGAGAAAAAGCTAGGATCTCAGGTTCTTCTCTTCAACTTTTATAGAATGCCTTTGGAAATTATTGACTGCAGATTTGTCAAGAGTTTCTGAGTTAAATGGCACTTAAGCCAACATGGTATTTACTGTGTGAAATATTTTTTATTGAATCCTTTTGTAATGCATCTCACTCTTACTAGGATATTTCTCATATCTCTAATAGAGTAGAAATTCCTACCTAATGTTTGAGTCTGTAGCATGCATGAGAACCATGCTAGATTTCCAATTCTTGGATATTCCATATTATAAAATGCCATAAATTGTCAGATCTAAAAATGGATGGATGAACATTCCCAGTCTGATCCTATGTTGCCTAATGAGAACTATGCTAAACTTGAAAGTCTCTGATATTTTATGTCATTAGATGCCATGGTTTGTCAAATTTATAAATGGATGGATGGACATTTCAGCTGTATGTACTATGATGTACTTGCTCAGAGGCCTATTAGGATGGTCTGATACAGTTAGGCAATGAATTGGTTAGTTGATCTGTGTTTAAGAAATCTGAAATCAGATTATGCGCCTACATTCACTAGGAATTTTGAGAAATTATTGCAATTTCTAAGTATTGGTAGAAAGGGTTTGCACTATGTACTTTGCTCCTGATGGATCCATTCTTGTAGTCTTCCAATTGTTGAGCTTATTCCGGTGTGCATTCTCATTATTCCATGTGCTGTTGTTGCTTAATGTACAACAATAACAATAAATTGTGAGTACTTAATATTTGGCCTATGATGTGTAGGTCTTATTTTTCATTCTTCTACTGTCCACACCTTCTCTAACATTCAATATTCTTAATTATTTTTTGGTCCATTTGCATACAGAACTTCAGTATCTTGTTCATTTCCCTCCATGGGTGTAGCCGAGTTGCTACTCGGGTGGCAGAGTTGCTTCATTCAGTATATTGTTCATTCATTCAACATTCAATTAACACATCATGACTGAGCCTTGCTTTTGAGTTGCCATGCCAGTTATTTTTTTTTTTTTCTATTCATTCATCTCTCTGGTCTATTCCTATCCTGTCACTTTTACTTCACTCTCTGAGAACCACTTTAAAAGGAAATTGTTCAGTTTTTTTTTTTTTAAATTTCTAGCCTTTCAAGAACTAGGAAACCTAAGTAGATGGCTGATGGCTTCGTTGGGTAAAAAATGCAAACTTTTCTCCCCCTAAGAACTGCAAACTTCCAACTCTTATCTCAAAAAAAAAAAAAAAACCCTAGTGAATTGACACCTGATTCAAAGGACTGTATGGAACTGTTTAGGTGTTACACATCATAGCATTTACCAACCATCAGCCAGGAATGAAAATATGTTTCAAAGTTGTATATAGTTTATTGATTTATCAATCATTGCGATATAATTTAATCTCTCTTTTGATGGACTTTTTTTTTTTGCTTCTATGCAAGCGCTGTATGAAAGATTCTTCACCCCTTATCATTCTCTTAATTGGGGGATGATTAGAATTTTTTTCATAGGTAGTCCCGTCTGCCTAAATATAGGCCCCTGCCTTAATAGTTAATATAGATTATCAATTTATCATTATTCACATTTTACATTTTCACATTTTAGTAAGACCTGTTCTATTTAGGTCCTCCACACACTCTTTATCCTTTACATCCCATAGGGTGAATGTTAAACTAGTACAAATCTTTATCCTTGACACCCCAAGGTTGGTGTATTAAGGCCTCTGCCTTAATATAGCTCATATTTTAATCTCATTTCTACTGTTCCTTGATCTCTTTTTGACTTTTAGAAGATCTCATTGGTGGACATCCCACGTTCTGAATGTTTGAGCTAATTAATTGTAAGACTAGGAGTTTGCATTATATGAGAATGATCAGGTAGTACATTAATTCTATTATGACATTCATCATAGTAGAAATTCTGAATCTGGAAAATTTTAGATTCTTAGTCCCCTCACACATACGCTCCCTTAGCAAGCAAAAGCATTTATCAACAAAAATTTTGTTCAGCTTCTTATATCAATTGTGATTGATTATTTTGCATGACCTGAACGTGGTAAGTAGTTAAAATGTTTTGATGATATTGCGACTGGCTAGTTTGGTCAACTTTTGGTTATGATGACCTAAGATAAAAAAACTTCTTGACTGGGTATATATGGATTGCTTCCCAGAAACTCGGTAGCTTTATGGAGATTGCATTTGGAGGACGCTATGTACTACTGTTGATGGCCTTCTTTTCAATATATTGTGGACTCATATACAATGAGTTCTTCTCTATTCCCTTCTATATCTTTGGCGAATCTGCTTACAAGTGCCGTAGTACTGATTGCAGGTAAATGATAAACCATGCCACTGTGTATAATAGCCATTTGGTTCAGTGGATTTTACGGTTTCCTGCACATTATTAGTACAGTGTAGTTAACTTAAGACGGACACATATTGTTAATTTTTTTAAAGTATTTGTTTTATATTTGCATTGACTTATTGTCTCTTTTCCCCTACTGACTTTTTAGCACAAGTAGCTTGCCATTATTATAGTACATGATGGATAAGACATATAACAATATAACATAAAGCAACACAATGAGAGATAGTAATTATGATGCTATTTCTTTGTTTTACACTCCCCAAGTCAGAATCTCATATTTTTTTGCTATAGACAAAAGAAAATCTTCTGCATCGAATCCTATGAGGGCCTCTGCAAGTCTACTTTTAATGTGTCAAGATTTGAAACTCTGCACTTCCAACATATCTTTATGGTCTATGTGGGTCTGATTTGAAACAATGCAGATCCAACATCATATTTTATGGTCTGTGGGTCAGACTTCAGACCTTTATTGCGCAGATGCACAGTTAAGGTCCCTTTCTGTTTGAATTCATTGAGGCTCCTACTTCCAAATACTCCATGTTAAGGTCCCAATAGAATAAAATACCTAAACAATGGTTGAACCAAGGCATGCTACATGATGTACAACAATGTTTTGGTCAACATTGTTTGAGGGTTAAAAATTGGAACTGTCTTTTATGGGGTCTTGATAGGAAGTTCTAAAAACAGGGCCTTCGGTTTGTCTTTTGTAAAAAAAAGGGCATTTCTTGGGCTTTCTCCCTTAATTAACAGAATATCTTGGCCACTTGAATGACCTGATTGATGATGGGTCCACGACACCTGGATTCCTCTAAAGCCAAAATAAATTGCAATTGCAGCGAGTCTTGCAACTCTGATGTTTGTACTATCTGCCCTTCCATTCCGGAATGCTTTTCATCTTTGATGCTATTCTTTGTCCTAGTAGGAAAATAGTCACTGAGATGTCACAAGATATGAAGTGCATCCAGGCAATTTTGTTTGGTCCACAGTGTATACGGGTACCTTTGCATATGCTAGTTTTTGGCTCCAATCTATCACTCATTGGAGCTTCTCTCCTTTCTGTTTTCACCAACAAAAAAACATTGATAAATCAGTGTTAAGAGCTGAAATATATGCCTTTAACCATACGACACTGATAATTTCCTTCTGATCAAAGATATTGAGTGTGAATGAGAATTCAGAACATACTCCTTGAATTTCAATGGCATAGTTGAAGAACCACTATGCTCTCCTCTAGTGCATTGTTAGATTTTAAAATTAGTACATTAAAAAAAAAAATGTATAAGATACTGGCTCTGATAGTTTGCTGGATTATCCTGGACTTATTCCTAAGTTTTCTGTGTGGTGCAACATGGATACGATATCCATTGTTAGATATGTTTGTACTTTAGTTGATATTGCTACTAAAAACTTCCACGAACCATGATAAGGGTCAAACTTGTGTTAATTAATGCATTTATGACCAACATAGTTAATCATTCCTTGCCAAATGCATTGACATGATACATTCTCAGCTCAAATTTTAAAACCCTATGTAGTTCAGTAACTCTGCTGTTATAGATTATGTATGGTTAATAGATGATTGTACTTTTTCTCTAACTCTTAGATTTTACCACTTTGAAAAAATATTTGTTTTTCAATTTCTCCAGGTTTTTAATTTGTTATTTAAAAAAATAGTGCCATTCATTTCATATTTTAGTTGCTGCATCGTAAGGATCTTTCTTATATACTTCATTTCAATTAGCTAAGCCATTTGTATTAATGATATCAGATGAGTTAAATAAATTATTCTGTTTGGATTTTTTCTGAACTTGGTATTTGAGTTGTGCCTTACACTTAAGAGATATTCTTGTCTGATATCTTTCATATTTTTCTTTTTTTTTTCTAACTTTTGTTGCAGTGATTCCCATACTGCCGGTCTTATTAAGTTCCGTGATCCATACCCATTTGGGGTGGATCCTAAGTGGCGTGGAAGTCGCTCTGAATTGCCTTTTTTGAACTCACTCAAAATGAAGATGTCTATATTGCTAGGTGTATCTCAGATGAACTTAGGAATCATATTGAGTTACTTTGACGCCAAGTTTCATGGAAACGCCCTTGATATACAGTATGTCAAAATTGTGCTCTAATATATTCTATCAACCAAGGTTCTGAAATACTAATTCCTTTACTTACTTTTTCAGGTATCAGTTTATTCCACAAATAATATTTCTCAATAGTCTCTTCGGTTATCTTGCACTTCTTATTGTCATCAAATGGTGCACAGGATCTCAAGCTGATTTGTATCACGTAATGATTTATATGTTCCTTGATCCATTTGGAAATCTTGGAGAGAATCAATTGTTTTGGGGCCAGAAAGAATTGCAGGTCACTCATTGTTCATCTTCTTTACAGAAAGATGGCCATGTTTTTGTGTGCTCTACACATTTAAGTTTGCTTGATTCTGTATGCAGATGTTGTTATTGATTCTAGCTGTTGTGGCAGTTCCTTGGATGCTCTTCCCAAAACCATTTATCTTGAAGAAACAACACACAGAGGTAGCATTTTAGTGTCTATGCTTACTGCCTCCATTTATGGATTATCTTTGAGAAAAGTATCTTTGGATGTTCAAGAAAAGTCTCTATGAAACTGACTCCATCGCTTGATTCATTTTTTTCCCCGTGTAATGACATCTGAAATATCTGTAGTAAGCTTGTAGAAGCTATATTTCATTTTCAAGAAATTGCAGCCCTGTTTCTATTTAACTTGATACAACGTTTTACATCTCTCATGAGTCTTGGCTCTTGAGACTTAGCAATAGCTATAATTTAAGTAGAAATATGCATTAGAGAAATATCCAAAGCAGCTATTTATATTGTGTATGATGTCCTTGAATAGCGATTCCAAGGCCGGACCTATGGCTTTCTTGGGACATCTGAAATGGATCTTGATCATGAACCAGATTCTGCAAGGCATCAGCATCATGAAGATTTCAATTTCAGTGAGGTATTTGTTCATCAGATGATACATTCTATTGAGTTTGTCCTAGGTGCAGTCTCCAACACAGCCTCATACCTCCGCCTTTGGGCCCTTAGGTAAGTGTCATATTAGACCTGGTTAAATTTCACCAATCTCTGCCAATGGTTGTTTTACTGACTTTACTGGTTTCTGTTGGCATTCAGCTTAGCACACTCAGAATTGTCAACTGTTTTCTATGAGAAACTACTACTACTTGCTTGGGGGTAAGCAAGCTTACTTTAATAATTCATCTATCACTTCCTCCAGCAACATTTATCATAAAAATTGATGCAACAACAAATTAGATTTCTCCTATTAAGTTTCAGCATGGGTTGCTTCAATGATTCTCTTACACCATATAATACTGTTGTATATTTATTCTACAATTTCATCAACGCCCAGTGAAAAAAACTTGTCAAATTCTTCCATTGTGATTGTATGACAGATTTAGCTACCATTTGCACAGGTATGATAGTATAATCATCCGGTTAGCAGGTCTGGCTGTCTTTGCTTTTGCAACAGCATTCATTTTGCTAATGATGGAAACCCTTAGTGCATTCCTTCATGCTTTACGTCTTCATTGGGTTGAATTCATGAACAAATTCTACCATGGTGATGGCTACAAATTCAAGCCTTTCTCCTTTAAGGCACTCGCAGATGAGGAGGATTAGTAGGTGGTTCAAGATGAAATCTTTTGCTTCACTGACAAGTACATGAAAGTTTGATAGACAAAATGGAGCAGTATTGAATTTTCTATAGCAGTGGCATGGTAAGAGAAATAGAGAAACATAAGACACTCGAGATTAGCGCAATTTTCCGCAAGATGTTGGTTTCGATAGCCTTGACAGCATGGACGCTCTTTGGCGTCTGACAGACAGGCCAAGAAATCTCACAAGAAAGAGAACTCTTCTGGATACAGATTGGCTGCATAGTCAAATGTCCTCAAGGATTTTGTTCCTATTTTTTTTTAGTCAAATAGAAATGTATATTGAAGTTGAGGCCGCCATTTGCCCTCATAATTTGTTCAAATCGGCACCATATGAATCCACATATAATGAAAATATTTCTTTTTTTTCTTCGTCGCATTTCCGTGTTTCTGTCCTTCGACTATTCATAATCTTCAAGTAACGAACTGCGAAATTGCTGGGTCATGATGCAGCTCTCAAAGTGGGCGATTTGGATGGATATAGAGTGGGCGAGTACTGGTCTCCTGGCGACTCAGTCCGCTCGTGCGGTTGCTTACTACTACACCCTTTTGCTTACTACTACTCAGTCACCTTGGTTAAGCTACACCTTTTCTATCAAGTCATACAATGAGCCAGCCACATGCAAAAATTGTGCATTTAGATTTTTAATCTTTAATTGAAAACCCTCCAAATTAAACTCTTTTGTCACTAAATTTAAAATTGCATATTTGCCTAAACTTTTTTTGCTTTTCACCTGAACAAATTAATTTCATGGTCCTCAAGTTAATTTTGAGATTAATCTATGAGAACATAATAACTGGGTGAGTAGGGCATTGGCCGGATGAACTCACTCACCATAACTGTGTGAGTTTATTTCTTTAAAAATACTCTCTTCTAAACAAATGTCATATTTCCGTGTCGAAGAAGATAGAGCGAGCGTGAGCGTTCCTCTGTCCCTCCTCAGCGAAAGCCTTCTCCTTTTGAGCTCTCTCTCTCTCTCTCTCTCTCTCTCTCTCTCTCATCATTCCCCCTACCATTTCTCATAACGGATCGAACCCTGGTGGGGCCTATCGCCGGAATCTTCCGCCATTTCGATCGATCGCGGCCAAAGAGGAGGCGGAGGCAGCGAGGGGGAGGGAAAGATGAACGGAAAGGGAAATTGGTCGCCCCCGGCGGTGACCGGAAGACTCTTCACCTTCGGGCTGGTGTCCTCGTGGTACGCCTCCAATATCGGTGTGCTCTTGCTCAACAAATACCTCCTCAGCAACTACGGCTTCAAGTACCCCATCTTCCTCACAATGTGCCACATGACCGCCTGCTCGCTGTTCAGCTACGTCGCCATCACCTGGGTCCGGGTGGTGCCATTGCAGGCCGTGCGCTCGCGGCTGCAGTTCCTCAAGATCGCCGCCCTCAGCCTCGTCTTCTGCGGCTCCGTCGTCAGCGGAAACGTCTCGCTGAAGTACCTACCGGTCTCGTTTAACCAGGCAGTGGGCGCCACCACGCCCTTCTTCACCGCCGTGTTCGCCTATGTTATGACCGTGAAGCGGGAGGCCTGGATCACCTATGTCACCCTCATTCCGGTTGTCGCCGGCGTCGTCATCGCCAGCGGGGTAAGTAAGATACGATCTTTCTTCTCTCTTGGATTGTTAAATTCAGACTTTTCCCGTAGTAGGAGGATCATCATTTGTTTTGCGTTTGTAATTGATGAGGAATTTGCTCTGAAATCCTACAAAAACAAGGAAAAGATTGAATTGGCAAGGAACTTATGCACTTATCCCCTCCAGATCATGGGTTAGATGTGTGTTTTTGATTGTTTTTTTTTTCATAGACCTGTAAACCATTGGACAATGCAGGTGGATGCTAGATTTATATTTGTCTGTCAGACAATATTCTTTTGTACCTGATGCGGAAAAACTCATAATGACCGTCTAGGAAATAACCAGTCATTTTAGATAAAGTGATATTTATAGGTATGGAATATTCTTGCTTCAGCTTAGAATTGCCTAGCTTCATAATTCTTGTTCCCTTATCTGTAAATCTTGTACAATAATCTTTCTGCAGTTCAAGCATTTTTTGTTTCATTTTTTTTAATAGAATTTGTCTTTCCTTTTTTTTTTTTCTCTGCTGGCTCTTCTTTGTTATGCCATACTCAAACAGTTTAGAGCTTATGGATGTTGTATGACACAATGAAAAAATTATTCTTATGGTGCATTTCTTAACCGGGAGGTGTATTGTTGGCTTGGAATACATTGATGTGCTTTTGATGATTTCTAATGCAACCCCAATAGACACAACCTTGACTATGACACACTCAACTCAGAACCAAAATGCCTTAAGTTGCTAATGATCACAACTGAGAAGAACTAAATCAGGAAGTAGGCTTTACATAAAAACAAACTTATTTTTGTTTAGCCTAAGTTTGTATCTTATTTGTTATATTGGCTTGAACCTGTTGAGAATGAAAATTGTGGAAGGAAATCGGACAGGTGGCAGTAGAAAGATGGTAATATGATGGCTGTATGAATTTTGAATTTCTGAAAAGGTATCCCCGCTCATAAGGGACTTACCAATATAAACTATTTAGTGTATCGTATCTATTGATTTAGCAAGTGCCTTACTTAGCAAGGTGCAACAATTTTATGCAAATTCTGGCATATAACAAGATACAGAATCAGTTGAAAATGATTATTAATCTATTCCCAAACTTCATTAATCTTCTCCTATATAAATTCACTATTATGAGACACTCCGGACATGTCCCTGCAAGTTTCACCATCTGTATTATCCAATGTGATTTGTTCTATCCAAACCTACTTTAGTGGCAGTACCACAAAACTGAGCGGTTTTAGAAATGTCAAGCCATTTCATCCATAATTGTGGATGTGGGTTGTACCAACTATTATTTGCACTCAACTCCAGATTGAAAGTTTCCTAGACTGTGTTTTTTTAATATTATTTTCTTGATCGAGCTATAACACTTAATTGTTAATCAATGTCAGGTTCTTAAGCGATTGTTTTTACATTTGGCATTGCAGGGGGAACCGAGTTTCCATTTGTTTGGTTTTATCATGTGTATAAGCGCAACTGCTGCAAGAGCACTGAAGACAGTATTGCAGGGGATACTTTTGTCCTCAGAGGGGTACTGATATTATTTTAGTTCCGTACACCAATTATATCATCTTTATTCGCCATAATTTAATCTGCATGTCACAGCCTCATACTTCTTTTTCATGAGAGTGGACCAAAATTTTCATCAAGGGATTGTTTGGTTTGCTACAAATGACCTTAAGTTGCACATCTATCTAGAATTTGGCAATCAAAGCTGCAAATGCGACAAAGATTTGAAACGGTCGCTCTTAATATTTGCTCCTAGCTTGCTACAAGTAATCTCACAATGCAACAATGTGTAATACAAAATAAAAATGTTAAATATACAATTAGATATAGATTATGATGTTGAGCATATAAGTGTGTAAGTATATGTGTGTTTGAAATGGTTACTCTTAATATTTACTCCTACAAGTAATATTTCGACGCAACACATATGTAACACAAAATAGAAAATATTAAATATACAATTACATAACATTATGATAATGAATGTGTATGCATCTATGTGTTTGAAATTACATATTGGTCAATATTTGTTATTCTTATAAAATTTTAAATAATCACAAAAATATAACATATACCAAAGATTTTAATTAAATTACATAGAATAATTTCATGGTTTTATTGATAATTTTTTTTTTTGAAGATATCAATTAACTCATATAATATTAACACAAAAACTAAAATAACGTAAAAGATCCCTTTTTAGTTAATTTTTTGAAGGTATAGTATGAATTACTAATGATGTATTCTATTGTTTTTCAAACATAATTTTTTACACCATAACATACAAGTCTTATATTAAATTGAAATGATTAAACAGCTTAGAGTGTGAGCATGAAGTATCATATATTTTTTAGGACATTTTTCTTACCTGGAATTATAATGATGCACTTCCCTTTGTAGTATTTGAAGAACTATTGCTAATAGCATTATGTTGAATGCATTCAAAGAACCACATCTGCAACAGTTCTTTTTTATGTCATCAACAACTGCCCTCAATGTCATTATGCTTGTTGCATTTTCTACTAGTTGCAGGCAACCAAGCACCCCTTGAGACATCCTTTTTAGTTGGTCAATGCAACACTGTTTTCCTTTTCATTGCAATGTATTTTTATTTCATTTTTCAGGGAGAAACTAAATTCTATGAATCTTCTCCTATATATGGCTCCAATAGCAGTTATTCTCTTACTCCCTGCTACAATGATTATGGAGGAAAATGTGATTGGTATCACAGTCGCACTCGCTAAAGAAGATATCAAGATTATGTGGTACCTGTTGTTTAATTCTTCTCTAGCATATTTCGTGAATCTGACCAACTTTCTAGTGACCAAGCATACAAGCGCCTTGACACTCCAGGTGTGTTGATGCACCATTCAACTTTTTTTGTCTCATCCTAGTCCTTACAAAATCCAAACGTAAATGCATTTACATTGTTATGCTTAAATCTAAAATTATTCACATATTGCATGAGCCTAGTTTGTTTTATCTAGTTGAAATAACAAAATTTTGAGTCATTCTTCTGTTTGATAAAGAATTATTCATGTTCAGCTTAAAATTCACAAGAATAGATGGCCCTGTGCTCCTTAAAGAAATTAAGTACCTGGTTTGTTCTTCAAAAATTATGATCATTTAGTAATCGTAAGCTTACTCAAGGTCCTTAGTTGTCTAAAGTTAACATGAACTCCCAACTAAAATGTACCACATCATGTATTCTAGTTTTGTTATTGTTCTACCTATTTGCACTGTGCTTATTTTGTGATCCAGCAACTAATAAATCGTAATTTTTGGTGAGTTTAGGTTCTTGGAAATGCGAAAGGTGCTGTTGCAGTGGTTGTCTCCATCTTAATATTCAAAAATCCCGTGACACTAACTGGGATGATAGGCTACACTATTACAGTGATCGGAGTTATTCTCTACAGCGAAGCAAAGAAGCGCAACAGATGACTACCCTAACTTGTGTTACTAAATACGGTACCGGCGCATTGGATTATCGCCGAAGCTATAGTTTGTCACACTAGCTTTGATCTTCAACTTGTGCATCTTTCACACCTAGAATCTGAAAACCTTCACAAATCATGGGACAGCAAATTAACAAGCAGAGCAAAGGGGTGCCAATAATCTAGTTGGCCTTTGCTCATTTTTGATAGCTACATTTTTCATTCTAGTTCACACTCGATGGATAGAACCTTAACCTTTTTTGTTTCCAGTTGGTTTCAAATCGTGGATAGACATGATTTTGTAGTTTGAAGATTATTATTTAATAACTTTCCATTTATGTTGGAAATCATCTGTATGGACTTTCCTTTGAAGGGGTAGACCTGACTCGGACAGGATCGGTCCGATCGGAATCGGGTCAACAGGCTGGTTATTTGTTAACCTGGTTAAATGAGCCTGAATTAGAATGGACTCGTCTATTCAAGGCTCAAAATAACCGTGAATTAGTGGTTTGAACTGTAACCGTTAGATTTTGTTTTGTTTTGTTTTTTATTTTACTATTGAAAAAAATATTTTAAAAAATAAAGAGTGAGGAAAAGGGAAGGGTGGGTAAGCGGTAAAGAAATATATATATATACTAGTCATTGCGCACATGCGTTGCATGTGTATGAATACAATAAAGCCGAGCCCATGTAGTAGTAACGCAAGGGGAACGCTCGATAACCCCAAAGTAGACTACTGTAACAGACTCTCCGTAATTAAAAAAAATAATTTATTTTCTTATATCAGATATTAAACTGGTAATAATAGATAATACACTTGATCTTAGCCAAAAGGTCGAGAATGTGTTTTTCAATGCCACCGATCTAAGGTATTTATAGAAGCTTCTCTACTTGCGGTGTTGTTAATCCTAAGATGTGGGACTAAAGAGACCACAGTAGTGTAATACCGAGAAAATTTTTCAACAATACGCTGCACCTGAGTCTCGAACTCTAAATTCTGGATTGTAATGAGAAAATTTTCTAATAATACGTTGCAAATGAGTCTCGAACTCTAAATCTTTTATTAATTAATGAGAAAAAAATTTAATAAGTCAACGCGTTGCATGTGCATTATAATACATGAATACGATAAATTATACTTGATAATGATGCGTCGAGCCTATTTGTAGTACAGCGCAAGGGGATGCTCGAGAACCCCAGAGCAAACTAATGTAACAGACTCTATGTCATAAAAAAAATAATTTAATTTTTTATATCAGATATTAAACTGATAAAGATATATACTACATTTGATCTTAGCCAAAAGGCCGAGAAAGGTGTGCTTTTTAATATTATCGACATAAGGTATTTATAGAAACTTCTCTACTTGCGACGTTGTTAATTTTAAGATGTGGGACTAAAGAGATCATAGTAGTATAATACCTATTAATGAGAAAATTTTCCAATAATATGCCGCATCTGAGCCTCGAACTCTAGATCTTGGATTTTAATGAAAATTTTTTCCAATAATACGCTGCAGATGTGTTTCAAACTTTAGATCCATAATTGATTAATGAGAAATTTTTTTAATAATACCCGCAACTGAGGGATATTAACGTAATTTCATTGTAGGCTTCACCAAATTAATTAGAAATTAGTTAGTATTGAGGCCAGAATCTTAATAATATAGTAAGATTGTTTAACTACTTAAATCCATCGTAAACTAATTATTTTAAATATTAGGCTTAATTATATTCATTAATTAACTAGAAAATTATTTAAAATTACGAGCAACTATAAGATTATTCAAACTTATTTAAAACTATAAGATTATTCAAACTTATTTAAAACTAACTAATCGACCTAATTATTAACTCATTATCTAAATTAATTATTAAAATTTAAAACTAAATAACTTAAATATTAAAAATCATTTAACTATTTAGATTCATAATTAAAGACTTAATTATTTAACTAATTAAATTTATAATTAATTAACTCAATTAGTTATCCTCAATTCACCCTAAGTTTTGTGACATTAAAGTTTTGCTCAGGCGGATTTGTATATTTAATCAGTTGAGGGACCACATCTAATCCTAATCCATCATGGTAAGGGTTGTAATACCAGCCACCCCATAATGTAGGTGCGATCGATACAGTTTTGATTTATGTATCTGCGTGCGTGTGATTCCCATCTTTTCCTCAGTCCAAACTCGCACAAAAAAAATTAAAAAAGTTAGTAAGGACGGGGAGCAAGATTTTACTCCATACCATGGTGCCCTCTTCTATTGTGCCCCACATGTGACATGGACTGGGAATGAGATTCATTGCCTGACCCACCCCATTTCTATCCTGATCCCTATATATTATCACTTTCTCACTTGTGATGAGATTCAATTTCTGGTTCTAGAAATTATGAATACATTTCCTAATCTCTTTTTATTAACAGCCTTCAACATATTGGGCAAAAAGGATTCAGCATGAGTGGGAGGTTCTAGAGAAAAATTTACCTGGTAAGATTATTCCATGTACTAATCATAAATAATGAGTTGCTAATTCTAATTTATGCATTTGATTTATATATGTTGAATTCTGACTATATACTCTTTTGTTTATTACAATTGTTAAATTGTGGTTGTTAAATACTTGCATAGTTGTTTCTTTTTGCCATGCTTCTTGGATCTGACATTATCTGTCTTATTTCTTTAATTCTTTTTCATATATATCCTGAACAGAAACAATATATGTTCGCGTATATGAAGATAGGATGGACATTCTGAGGGCTGTTATTATAGGAGCAGCAGGAACTCCATATCACGATGGTCTATTCTTCTTTGATGTCTACTTTGCTCAATCATATCCATATATACCTCCAGTATGAAACATTTCTTACTCTATTTCTATGAAACAATGTTTCTCTCACTAGGTTAGCCCAATTAACTAGAATTCTCGTTATTTAGATTGTTCATTATCACTCTGGTGGACTCCAACTCAGCCCACACTTGCATAAAAATGGGTGGATTTGTCTTAGCCTTCTGAATACCTGGTATAGCACAGGATGCGAAAGGTGGAATCCATCAAAATCAACAATGTTGCAGGTCTTGGTTTCTATTCAGGCTCTAGTTCTAAATGCAAAGCCATACTTTTATGACTTAATATATGCATCAGCAATTAATACTAAGGATCAAGAGCAGAGATACCTCACTTATAATGAAGATATTTTTCTCGTATCCTGCCGGACAATGCTATACTCACTACGGAAGCCGCCAATGGTATGTTTCATGTTGTTTTTGTAGATTTTATTTAATTACTTTTATTTTCCTTAATACTATTAATATTAGTGTCAAACCCGGATGAAAAAGACAGAAGGTTGTTGCTATTCCTAGATGCCAGTAACAAAATTTATCAGCCCATCTCAAATAGTTGGCAAACATGGCTTATTGATACGATGATCATATTGACCGTCAAGCTATTGGGTAACCTTGGGTGACATTTGGAAAATTTTGTGGATCATGAGTTGTTTCTTGCTTTTTGATCCTGAATATAACTAAAATAATCATTGCCATTGTTAATTTATTCATGGTGATTTTGAAAGCTTAGTATTTATTTGTATATTGGTGGGGGTGCCCATGTTGTTCTCTCACACTTGACCAACCACATTTTGTTTTGTTTACAGCATTTTGGTGACTTCGTGGCTGGACATTTTCGTAACCGGGGGCGTGCCATCCTGGTATCATGCAAAGCTTACATGGATGGTGCTCAAGTTGGATGTGTTGTCGGTGAAGGCGTGTTTAAGAGTTGCTCAGCCAAATTCAAGACATCTTTAAAGAAACTATTCAAGGACCTTCTTATGGAATTCACAATTAAAGGCGCTGATTGTGATGAATTCTTGGCCCAGAAGGTCAACGAAGGAATGTGTAAATACTGTTGGATGCTAGTTTTATCATCGTTCAAATAGCTCCATAAATATTATTAGACGTTAGTTTTATCATCGTTCAAACAAGTTGCTAAATATTTTAGGCTTGGCTACCATTAATTGAAAAACCACAACAACAGCATCATCTCAGGTTTTTTTACTTTAGTTTGCTAAGCAAGGAAATGAGAAGTTTATTTCCATCAAATTTCTTTGATTTATCAATGTTTAATTTTTCTTTTAGATAGATATTAAGATTACTGAATTGTAATAATAATAATAATTAACAATGTTTCTACTTTTCTTCCTCGTCATGGAATCATTGAATTTTTTTTATGTGAACTGGTATCCATTTACTAAGTCAACTAGTATTTCACATGTGCGATGCACAAATTATATCATTATATATATATATAT
>JBAMIB010000002.1:6576354-6593653 GCA_037177415.1 Kaempferia rotunda
ATTTGATGTCAAATCTTGTTTTTTATTTTAGTAATTAAATTAAAAAATTAAATTCAAGTTGTATAAATCAATAGGTGAGACGAAGGGAGAGAGAGATTTTCTCTCCACAATTGGAGAGAGAGAGGGATGGAAAGAGATATTGAGGTTGCATGCATCCAAACCACAGACATAATTTTTATATTTAATCTCTTGAATGTGGCTTGGATGGTTTGGATGTAGGAATTGAAACTTATGGTTGGTACGAGGGGTAAAATGGGAAAGCCATCCAAATCAATGCACCTTTTGGTCATTCTCAAAGTATGGTGCATGATTTAAAAATTTCTTAAATTTACATGCACCCTTTGATAAATTGATGTAAAAGGTTCACTGCAATTAATGGAAGCTTGTTTATAACACATTTGACAAACGATGGATATCTAATGTACCTCTTTAGTATTTTTTTTTTCTATCATCATAATTTAGTTGAATGACGTAGGATGGACTTGTGGATGATGATTTAACATTGACTTTGCTTATATTATTCCTTAATAGCTTTGACATCTTGTGTGGTATGAGTGTTGAGATGACTTAATATGACGTAATCGAAGTCTCAATATTTATTGTAGCTAAATATTCAAGTTACATAATAATTTTGGATATTTTTGATGAAACACATATGAATGGATATTTAAAAAATAGATACGGAGAAATTTTTTTTTAATATATAACGTAGCATTAAGATTCAACTTAATTAGTGCTAAACCCAATATGTTTTCTATTCAAGCTCTTCGTGATGTTTGATATAGGAAGTTCAAAGGCTTGAGACTTAGCCATGGTTATGAGGCTATTGGATTGATTGAACTTAAATTTTATTAAGAATCATACGTTGGAAGAAAAAAATATGGGAGAAGAAATTCACTTTACGTGGAAGAGGAGAATAAAGAAAAGGAAAACTCAACTTGCTTTCATTTATTAAAATGTTACATATTTATAGGCTTTATTAGATAACTATTACTCTTAAATACATTGAATCTTGACAATTTATTTTCTACCACATAATCAAATTCTATCTCCATGAATTTTATCCCACTACAAGAAAATTAGTCTATTGTGACACACAAAAATGTCCTTATAGTATGTTTATAGTGACACTAACGTTTTAGTGACATCTCCAAAAAACGCCCTATAAAGTGATGTCGTCTTAGACCCTCATCACATTCCTGACATTTTATAATGTCATTATACAATATCAATGCTAACATAAAAAATGTCGCAATTTAAAGATATATTAACACTTTAAAATGTCAGGAAAAACCTTTTTTAAGGACAATAAAAAGTGTCAGTAAAGATAATTTATAAGATCATTTTAAAATGTCACCTTAACTAATTTATCATATCATTATAATAATTTATAAATATATTTAAAATGATCAATAATATTTAGAATATATAACATGAATTTAATATTTGCACATTATCACAATTCCAACATTTAGAATAGAAAAAATTATAAAATACAATTTAAAGTGCAAATAGATAATCTAAATTCATCCAATAAATATTTGAGTCAAAGTTACAAATGCAAAGTCATGACAAGTTTTTACATTCAAAACTAACTACATACTACACTCAAAATATTAAGTTTTAAAACTAGCAATGTTTTATAAAATAAAAACTCAACTAGGCAGACCATCTTCGACCATCATATTGATTCACAAAATTCCAAGTACCTATCACCTACAAATACAATGAATATATTTGTATTAGTAAAATAAAACAATGCATATAAAAAGTTAAAGAAAACAACTTAAAGAAAGATACTAATAAAGGCCACCACCTACAATCACAACTTAAAGAAAGATATATCTTATCTATTTATATCATCAACTTTGAGATATCATTGACTGAAAATGGAATGTTGCATCAAAGAAGAATGTAAATATAAATTATAGTATATGAAATGTGGAACAGAAAAAAATTTAGGCCTACATGGTGTCATCATCTAACAAGAAAAAATTACTAGAATAACTATTGGAGTCCTAGGCCATCATAACTCTCATACTCGAAATAATCTAAAACACAAAGTTAACTCTACCTTCATTCGGTACAAGATATATATGTGTGATAGAACTATTTGAATCATTACCAAAATAAGACATATACAATCGGTCATTCACTCAAATAGATGATTGTCCTAAAGGCAACATATGTGATGAAAGATTTGGCATAGGACAACATATCTATTCTAATATGTCGATATGAAATTTATGTATGTTAAAGACTAAATTATGTGTATATAAATTATATACACAAAAACGTTAACAAAGAAAAATTTGAGAACATATGAAGCCAAGCAAAATCAAACCTCTGACGAAACACTCCGTGTGACATATGTCATTCCAGTACATAGTATTGAATATGTATAACTGTTGTATGCTAAGAATATTTATAAGTGGTCTCAACTGGGCATAAATCTTGAGTTATCTCCTTTGGTATTTTCTTTGGTTTGTAAAACCTATACCACAAGAAAATTTAAATAAATCTCTCAAAGATAAGTTACAATATAACATGTATAAATTATTCAATATGCTTTTACAAGTGTGTGGTTTGCTAAAAGATAATTTACCTGGAATCCAACAGCCTGCCTAACATGCTTTAACTCATCTCATGAAGCACCTGCATACTGCAGAAAAATAATATTTTAGCTTAAAGTCATTTGGATAAAGATAAAGCTACTCTAATCTAATCAACGAGAGCATAAAGTAAAGTATCTCTAATGTACTCATGACGATGGAATTAAAACTAAGCTACATTGCAACAAGATCATCTAGTTAATGAGCACAACTAACCTATAATTCAACAAGAATGACATTCCAACCCATTAAATAGACAGAATTGCAAAACTACAACATATCAAGTGGAAGAAACATTTCAACGAACACATAACGAGTACCAATGAAGAAGTTACAATATAACATGTATAACCCATTTAAATAAATCTCTCAAAGAGAAGTTACAATATAACATGTATAATTATTCAATATGTTTTTGCAACTGTGTGGTTTGCTAAAAGATATTTTACTCGGAATCCAACAGCTTGCCTAATATGCTTTAACTCATCCCATGAAGAACCTACATACTGCAAGAAAAATAATATTTTAGCTTAAAGTTATTTGGATAAAGATAAAGCTACTCTAATATAATCTATTAGAGCATAAAGCAAATATCTCTAATGTACTCATGATGATGGAATTCAAACTAAGCTACATTGCAACAAGACCATCTAGTTAATGAGGACAACTAACCTACAATTCAACATCAATGACATTCCAACCCATTAAATAGACAGAATTGCAAAACTATAGTATATCAAGTGGAAGAAGCATTTCAACAAACACATAACGAGCACCAATGAATTAATACTAAATGCATGACATCTTAAACATGAAATTGAATCAACTACAACCAATCAACATGAATTAATGTGAAGTATTCAAATCTGAACCGAATCTAAATTTGGGAAGTTTAACCTATTACAATTCATCCAAAACATTAAGATCAAACATGGAAGAAGTAGAACCCAAAGGTGTTGTCCGAAAGAAACTATCAGCGGTGGAGAAGCTGTGACCGGAGGCAAATCTTCTGGTGGCTTCGGGGAAGAAGGCATCCATCTTGCGCTAGAGAAAGGTAGAAGAAGCATAGATCTGTGGAGGTAGTTGGTGGATGAAGGATGACCGGAGGAAGGGAAGTACCTTGACCTCCAGTGGTCCGGTGGTTATGGAGATAGCGTGGGCGTCCGGGTGTGAGAAAGGCAATTAGGAGAAGTGGCGAAGAAGAAGCCCGATTGAAGATGTCACTGTGCTTTGTGGTTAGGGTTGGCGTCGGCGTGAGAAAAAGAGGTTAGGGTTGGCGTCGGCGTCGGCGTCGGTGGCGGCGTCGGCGTGTGAAAAAGGGGTTAGGGTTGGCGTTGGCGTGTGAAAAAGAGTTGGCGTCAGATTGTGAAAAAGTGGAGAAGGCAAAGGTAAGGTAAAGGTATATAATTATGTTTAATTAATTATATAATTTTTATTAATAGATTAATACTGACATTTATTAAATATGTCAGGATAAAGGGTCTAATTTGATATTTATTTTTTTAAAAAAAATATTTTTAGTAAGTGTCCTTATAAAATCTTTATCATGACATTATAAAATAAGTGTCGTTAAAAAAATGTCACAATAGGCCAATTTTCTTGTAGTGATGGTTGCCTTTGCACACATCCATATCATCTTAACCGATTTTTCTTATTTTATTATCTACTGGAGCTACAACTCCAAACATATATCTTAGCATTCTCATTTTTGTTATATTAAATTATGTTTCTTTAGAACAATCCAATTCCCAACTTTGTTAAGTTTGATTTCTCGTGGTAGCCTAAGGGGCACAGAAAATCACACAAGATTGTATAAGCTCCTCATCGTCTCAACCTCATTCTTTATACTATTAATGTCATCTTCATTAACATCTTCTTGTCAAATCCGTCTAAATCTTTTATTACATAAAGTTTATGCCCATTCGTTTTAGCTATCCTCTTGATTGTTTTCTTATCAATGAAATTGTATTCTAAAATTTTAATTTTGTTATATCTAACTTACAATATTTAAATTTTAGATTTTTTTCTCCACAGTTTAAGCTTCAAATTTAATCTATTTACAGTCATCAATTAGACATATTTTATCTGCAAATGACATTGCATCTTGAATATGGTGTGTAAGTTCAAGTAGGACTAACTTAAACTAAGAGTAACTCCTGATGTGAGCTTATAAGAAAATTGTTTGAGATACTCAATAGCTCTTGCGCTTGTAGATACCTTTTTGTATATATCCTTTATCAAATTAATTTAATTAGGAAAAATTTAAGTTTCTAGACTCAACTACTGACCCCAAATGCTCAAATGCAAATTACTACTATTTCAGTGATCAAGTTTATATGCATCCTTCATTAGCAAACAACTCCTCTTGCCAGACTACAGGGTCTTAATTTCTGAGGCAAAGAGACTAGAATTAAGCAACAATGTCAAAAATATTTTTGATCAGATTTCAGCTTATGCTATATACCTTTATCTTTTCCGATTTAGTCAGACTTACTAATCGAGTTTGCATAATGAGAGAAGATAGAGGAAAGAGAAAATAAAAACAAGGCTAGCCATCAAGTAAAAGAAGAAGGATATATGGACTTAAGTTGAGCCCAAATCTGCTATCCGTGGATGGATCAAATTGAAGAGCTTAGAAGACTCATGGAGATTCCTTTTCTTTATTGCACTCTTTTAATCTTTGTTATTTACTTATTGTAGGTTTTGGACTTTGACTTTGAGAAGTTTTGTTCCATCTCTCTCTCAAACTTAAATGTATATGCATGCTTGGTTTGTGGAAAGTACTATCAAGGACGAGGTTTGAACTCTCATGCATACACACACAGTCTTGAAGCAGGTCACCATGTATACATCAATCTCCAAACCGAGAAAGTTTTTTGCCTTCCTGATGGATATGAAATCGACGATTCATCACTAGATGATATTCGACATGTTTTAAATCCAAGGTAATGTGGTATTATATCCAGTTTTTCCAATGCAAAGTACGTTCAACATACTTAATCTTTATTTAACTGGCATACCTCATCTTTCGGTATTGTTCGAGTAAGTAGTTATGCTATAGCTTTCATATACTGGAGTTGGAACCAGAACATTCAAGGTAGAGGTATATATGACTAACTAATGGAGAGGAAACACCACTTTGCAGGTTGATCGATTTCTTTATTTCTTCGTCTGTGAATGTGTCATTTTTTGTTGGTTTTATGATGACTGAAAATAACAGTTAGTAGTGTGAGAACAATTTTTCTAGGAACATAGTACATATGTTATGGCTTATATTATGGTTAGGCAAAAGACCCATTGGACATCTGGTCACCTTGGCAAAGTGATCTTTCTTCTTGTAGTTAACACGAGAATGGCAAATGCCAATCCACGTGAAACTGGACTTCCCATTATAGGATATTTCTCCCAGATAAGTTTTTTCCCAAGGTAAATTGGCAATTCATACAATTTTTTTATATCCATTGGGAAAATGCTTTGAAACATAACCAAGAAATTTCAGAAACAATAGATACCAATGTTAGCTTAGGAAAGGCTGAACTGTACAATGTGCCACTGGCCAGAAATTGTTATTAATTTGACAAAAGGGAATATGATTTGTGTAACCAAAGCATTCAAATGTAGTTCTTCGTAGTTCTCTGATTTGTTTGAAACTTATGATAACTTGATTATATTGTTTCTGTAATTTTTGTCTTTCTCTCATTCAAAATGAAAGCTTTTTTACTTGGATCAACTTCATACTTGTTTTATTCAGGTTTTCTAGGGAACAAGTTCTTCATCTGGATGAAAACAGACAATGGTCAAGAGCACTGGATGGTTCTAACTATCTACCTGGAATGGTATGTTCCACCTGCATGCTTTAGGGCTTATACAAGCTTTTCCAAAAATATGTTTTTAATTATGTAATAGACTATTTCTTTTTCTAGTCACTTGATACCTTTTGAGTTGAATGGAAGACATAGACTCAGAGACCTGGACTCAAAGAGTCTTCAATAGAGTTAATCAATAAATATATGTCTAGCTTGTATGTTACCGTGAGGGAATTCTGGGGCTTTTATATTCTTGATTGACAATGACTATCATTGGTGCTAATTACTAGGCTTCTTTTCTTTTGCTGGATGATGTATAAATTCCATGGAAAAATAGTTTGTAATATTGACTCTTCTGCTGTTCTATTATTCTCTTTTCTTGAGAATTATTATGTTTGTTATCTTGAACTTGAGAATTTTTCCCCTTGTTATTAGGTGGGTCTCAACAATATTAAGGACACTGATTTTGTCAACGTCACAATTCAGTCCTTGATGAGAGTCACTCCCCTGAGGAACTTTTTCCTAATCCCTGAAAAATATCAGCACAGCAAATCTCCACTTGTTCATCGCTTTGGAGAACTTACACGAAAAATTTGGCATGCAAGGAACTTTAAAGGACAGGTTAGATTCTGATTGACTTGTTTCTTTATGTTATTGCTTTGGTGAGAGCCAGCAATCCATATTGATCATTCCTTTTCAGGTCAGCCCCCATGAATTTCTTCAGGCTGTCATGAAGGCTAGTAACAAGCGATTCCAAATAGGTGTTCAATCAGATCCTGTTGAATTTATGTCCTGGCTATTAAATACACTACATGCACAACTTAGACACTCGAAGAAAAAGGATCGGAGCATCATTTATGATTGCTTCCAGGTATTTTCCCTTCCACGCTGTTAATCATTTGTATGTTTGACTCTTGTTTTTGAAGTTGGTTACTTAGTGTTGCAGGGTGAATTGGAGGTTGTAAAAGAGATCCCAAATAAATCTCTTGTCGATAAACTAGATAATGAAGATGAGAAAAATAAAAATAGTGTTATGGAGGGTGGAGTATCAGATGACAATATTGTTAGGGAAACATCTAAAGTGTCATTCCTAATGCTTGGCCTTGATCTTCCGCCACCTCCCTTGTTTAAGGATGTGATGGAGAAAAACATTATTCCTCAGGTATCAATCCTTTATGCCTATATGTGAGAATCTTTTATATTCATATCAGTGGTTACAACTTATAGCCAAGGTTGCAGACCTTCTAACTATGAAACCTAATTCTGTATTTTGATGAGTGCATATTTTGTGGATTTTTCATATTTCTTTTTTTTTCTTTGTTGAAGAATGATTATTTGGATGAAAATATCTTCTGTAGTACTATTCTAATTTGCAATGTGGGTCATTGAAATGTTGCAATTAATATATTTTTTTTCTACAGCAACTTTTCTATGCATTCATATATATTTTTGCTACTTCCAAGTATAACAGTTTGAATCAGCAAGTTATTACACATGTTTTTAATATGTACTGCTGGCTTCCATTCTCTTGAACCTAGTTGAGCTTTTGTTCAAGACTGAGTAATCTTTATGGCAAATCTATTAAGTTTTATGTTTTTCCTACATCTAGTATTTCATCTTATGCTAGACTTGGTCAGAATCCTTTTTGGTTCTTTTCCCTTGTTTGTCTCCCCTCTTCCTCTTATTGGGCCAGTTTAGCTACTGAACTCTTGTTGATTCTTTACAAATTTTGGTTGATATTGAGAATAGTGGACATGTAGCACACAGTCATTATAGACTTTAATTTGGGATAGGTACCCTTTGATTTTTACGTTGGAATTGTTAGTTCAACAAGATCTTGCAGAAATTTAAATGGATTTTCACTATTCAGTTACAGGAGGCTTTTTTGCATACTTGGCAGTTGCAAGACTGGAAGACTTTTGATTTTGAAATATCTATGCTGGCCAGTAAAGGAAAACTAATCTGGCATTTGTTTTTTGTAGGTTCCCCTATTCAATATATTGAAAAAGTTTGATGGTGAGACCATCACAGAGATTGTCCGACCTTGCATTGCTAGGATGAGATATCGGGTCACACGGCTGCCAAAGTATCTCATTCTTCACATGCGTCGATTTACAAGAAATAACTTCTTCATGGAAAAGAACCCTACACTTGGTATACTAACCCTCTTCAATTTGAGATGTTACTTTTTCAAAAGTGATATATGATTGTGGATAATTTTATTGTTCAGTTAACTTCCCTGTGAAGAATCTGGAGTTGAAAGATTACATTCCTTTACCTCCACCAAAGGACAAGAGGTCGCGTTCAAAATATGATCTTATTGGTAATATAGTTCACGATGGGAAACCTGGTGAGGGATATTACCGAGTATTTGTGCAGCGTAAATCAGAAGAGCTCTGGTACGTTTGTTGTGTGTCTGTTTTTTTTTTAACCTTATGGCTTGCTGAGAATTGTTTCTCTCAGGTATGAGATGCAGGATCTCCATGTCACTGAAACTCTTCCTCAAATGGTTGCTTTATCGGAGGCCTATATGCAAATATATGAGCAGCAAGAATGATGGCCGGATGTCTTCCCCCATGCCCCCTCTGGGCTTTTACAGGTGGAAGAACTTGAAACTATGAAGTGGGCGATTAACTGCCTCTTTTGGAGGAATCATAATCATTGCTCTAGTTCTTACAATATCAAATAGTGATCATTTAACGGAGATTCTTGTTATTGGGCAAGAGAAATGGGCTGTCATGGTGTGATGTTGATTCTTCGACTTTTTGTCATGAAGCTGGCTAATGGCTATATTGGTTATCGGCACAATTGGCGCCCCAGGACCCTGAATTTTACATTTGTGCTCCAAAATTAGTATGTATTTGTTCATCTCACATTTGCCTCAGGAATATGAATGACTTGTTATGTATCTGGAGCTAATGTGGTGGCTATCGGGTTACTGCCCTAATACAAGGATGGTCGAGCCCGAGCTCCGGTGATGTGCACCAACCTGAACTTGATTTTAGAGCTTAGATTATGGCTTGAATGATCTCAAGTGGCCAATGCTGAACTAAGATATTTAGATGTTAAAAGTAATGTACTTGTATGTGAATTGCAATTTCAAGCCAAAAAAGAGTTATGTGAACAATAAGAATGTGAATGCGCCTCACATGATTGCCTTTGGTATGACAATGAAGGGAAAAAAGCTATTTTGTAAGGTTTTTTATTCTTTAAAACTTGCTCGCTCTTCAAAACTTTTCTTTTCTTCACCGTTGTATGAGGTACTGGAATTCTACTAGGCTAAAGTTTTGGTGCGGCGATTAAAGTTTATTCTCCATAGATGTTCAACTTCAATGTGATTGCATTTGTTAAGATTTTTTTTCTTTAGAAAAGCGATAGAGCGGGTCAAATGCCCGACCTATGTACTTTATTGCATGGGGTAAGGTAATTCAAGGGAAGATCATTTTCATTTATTTATTTTTATGAAATTCCTTTCTCCTTTTCATTATCTGAGGGAAGACAACAATAGCATTAAATTCACTTCCACTTATAAAACAATTGTCCCTATACTCAAGTTTATCTGGGGGAAAACAATTTATTAGCTGAGATAAAAAAATAGCAAAAAAATTTATAAATAAAAAAAAAATTAATAATGCCAATGACAACTGACAAGTAGAGTTTATTGTGTATCTATAGGCAAGTTACTATATATTAGTTATCCAACTTTGAAAACTACTTAAAACACCCATCTAGTTTTTATATTTTATTAAAAGATATATTTATTTTCTAAAATATCTGTTTTCCACCTCGTAAAAAGATGACAACAAATTGCTAAACAAAAATAGGCGGCTAATATGTAAATTGCAGATTTATTTGTAAAATGTATTTATTTATTTCTGCGCAACAATAGATTCTGCTTCCCATGATCCAAATGACCATATTACCCATCCTTTCTCATCACTCATCAGCACCCGATTGGCCGACTCTTTGCAACAATGGCATGCCCCGCCTTTTCGCTCTTAAAACCCTAAAAATTCCAATTCCTTAAAACAGGAGGGGGCGGTGGTGCAACGGACTGCAATGCTACATTTTCCAAGTTTCAAGCTCCTCTTCCCTCTCCCCAGAGCTTCCTTCTTTGGTTCCACTTTTGTTAGGTCCTTCTTCTCCAATTCCAAACCGCCGCTCCTGAAGAAGTCACATCTCCCTCTCCCTGTCCTCTCCAGTTCGGATTCCAGGGGTAGAAGTAACTCTGGTGGCGGCATTAGGAGAAGGAACTCCGGTAGAGGACGCGGCCAAGGCAGCGGCGGAGTTCTCAACCAGAGGCGGTGGGCGAGCACGCTAAGCGAACAGAGGAACCAGGGGAAAGCGCCGGAGATGGAGGAGAAGATCGAAACGTTAGAGTTTAACAAGAGGCGTGCGGAGGGGAGGGACAAGATCAATAAACCGAAGAACCTTCAACTGAAGGTCCGGAAGTTGAATCCTGTTAGCACAATTTGCTACGTTCAGGTAAAAAATCCATTTTTTTCGTATCTTTTTTCTGTCCATGAACAGCCAGGTTGTCTCAAACTATTGCTTTTGACTCTAGGTTAAATCCCTCTTTTGGACCACTTATGCGGTTGTGTGACCTAATGTTGAAGAGGAATGCATAGTGGCTGCAATTGCAGTGTACATCTGTTGTTAAAACTTAAAATCTTTTATCTTGTCCATTTGAATCAATTTACATCGAACCATCGTAACTTTAAACCCTATGATACCCTATTTGACGGCTTGTAACTTGTGTGTGTTTGCTTAAACGATTGTTTTGTAAGGTGATGAACATTTTAGGTGCTGATTATATTCAAATTACATATATATGATATTATGTTGTAGATTAATATTGATTGGTATATTTTGTGTGTTTTGCGTCATGTGATTAAAATATTGTTTTCCATCTGCCATCTGGTAGTATGAATTGGATGTGTTAAAGAAATATACTTCATTGTATGTACATTTCTCATTTTCATCAAATAATTTTTTTTTAAAAATATTATATTGCCTCCACATATTGCATATGCACTATGCAGTGAGCATATTGCTTGTATATGCCTTTTGAACCTCAGAGAAAAAATGTGTACTTTGTCATGTATGGAACTATGTATCGCCTCCTTACTGAGATGTATTATTTTACAAATATAATGTATATCCATGTTACCTTTAAGTCTCTTTTGATGATTGGAAGTTTGTTTACTCTTTTTTTATTGATAGCTAAATCTTCTGATATTAGTTGCTTATGTGTGGTGCTTTTTATCATAGATCTTGGGAACTGGTATGGACACACAAGATACTTCGCCATCAGTCTTGTTATTCTTTGACAGACAAAGGTTCATCTTCAATGCTGGGGAGGTATGATTAGCCTAAATGTAATAGTTAAACCTATTTGTGCTTCTACTCCTTAAGTTTATAATAATTTGAGCGATCTTACAACAGGTAAGGATGATAATGATAACCATTAAAAAAAGGATATTTCTACTTTAGAAGGCAAAAGGAATTTTATAAATGAAAACTTGCTCACATAACATGTCTCATTCAATTTATGATAGTTGAAAGAAGCAAGTAGTAAGACTAGAACCAGACTGCAACTATAGCAAGTAGTGGAGAAGTCTGGGCTTTGGATTTGTTGAATGATTATTTTGACTTAAATGATAGAATATCAAATTTCTTACTGCTTATCCAGTTCTAAGTGCTTAGCTCAGATAGTAATGATGGAAGAGAAAGATAAACACAATTAATAAATATGCAGTTCTCAAGAAGGAAAAAGAAATTGATGTGGTCCCACATAAGTGGTGGAACATGTGGCTTAACCGTTTAATTGAATTTAAAGCGAAGAATTTTAGTGGAGCTTGACATGCTGTGAATTCTCTTCAAAGAAAAGGGTACCTTTGGGAATGCAGAAATAAGTAGTGCATGGATGCTGTCAGCTTGTACCTTAAGGTGTTGAGTTAAGTTTGACAATGAGAACATTGCTACTGTAGTTTCAAGCATGCTTGTTATGACAAAGATCATCTCAAATAGATATGCTCGGTGATTCGTGTGATTTTGCCTGTCTTGCTCTTCTTAGCAGGTTCTATAATTTTTTGTATATCTTAAAAAGCTCTACAACATAATTTTATACACTACGACTTATGAAATGGCAGCAGATTCTATTATTACATATTAACAAGCTTGCACTTATTTTCAATCACAATTGGGATGTTTTAGTTCTTCTACAATTTTGTGTATGATTATTATCAGTTTCTTCTCTTATCCTAGTAATCTTGCTTGTGATTTTATCACCTTCTGGTTTCTATTCTAATGCCAAGGGAAATTTTTAATTGAACAAATTGTTCATGGCCAAATTCTTGTGACTTTCTGCACATTTTTTGTCTTTTTATTTTTCTTACTGTGATCCATCCCCTCCTTAATGGGATATCTCTGGTTATCAGGGATTGCAGAGGTTCTGTACGGAGCACAAGATAAAGTTATCAAAGGTATGAATGCCCATGAATATTTTATTTTATGGTTCAACCTTCTATAACTAATTTGTGTTTGTTTGGTGAAGATAGTTTTCCTTTTTGCCCTCACAATCTCAACATCTTTGCATTTCTGCTGTTTGATTTGATTTGATTTTTTTTTTTTTTGTCAATTGAGAAATTTTGAAAAAACAAATTTTAGTAACAGAATACTTTTATATCATATCCAATATTTCACTTGTTTAAGAATCAAACCTTCTCTCTTGATTCTCTTCTCTTTTTCCCAGATAGATCATATATTTTTCACACGTGTCTGCTCGGAAACTGCAGGAGGATTTCCAGGTATAGTTTTATTTATTTGTGTTATTTGAACTTCATTTTCAGAAAGATCAGTATTGCTAAATTGACAGATTGCAAGTCTTTAGTTTGGTATTACTATGAATATAGTTCCCACGATTGGCGGAGTGTGAGGAACATAGAGCGGAGCTAGAAGGGAATCGTCAAGGGTGATGATTGTGGGGTGGAAAATAATTCCTTTTTCAATCTAGGCGTAGACTAAGTACCCTAGACTGAGCTCTTGTGCTAGGGTGTCTACCGAGAGGTTTGTTGAGAGTGGTGGCAACTATTGCAGCAGAGGTGGAGGCGAGCACCCAACAAAAGTGTCTTCTGAATTGTGATCCTCAACGGCTTGGCCTAGGTAGATGTGATATTGTGAATGTAAAGCCAATCGCAGTAAGGTGAAGTATTTAGTGGGATATAGGAAATTTGATACAACAAAAGAATAGGATGGATTTGTTGGAAATAATGTGATATAATTATTTCAAATTAAAATATAGAAAATCATTTTCAACGATGATTTTGTAGTTTTTAAATTGATTTTCAATCATTTCGATCCCAGCAATCTATCTGGATGATTTGGTCTATTTTCATATTTGTTTAGTTGAAACCTACGAATATTATGACAAATGTTGCTTTAGGATGACAGAAATACTGACAATTGTTGTCGGCTATCTATTGATAGGTCTTCTGCTCACTTTAGCTGGCATAGGAGACGAAGGAATGTCAGTGAGTCATACATTTCAAATTCTTCATTCTTTTATCTAGTCTACTAAGCTAATACATGTACTTCTTGGGTAACTTCTCCAACCTTTTCTGTCCTTGGAGGATTTTTTTCATCTATTTATATCTTGTATCAGGTCAACATATGGGGATCTTCTGATCTTAATTACTTAGTTGATGCAATGCGTTCATTCATACCAAATGCTGCTGTGGTTCATGCACATAGCTTTGGGGAAAAATTAAAAGAGGAAACTAAGGTGACAAGCTCTGAGTTTGACAAATTTCGAGATCCTATTACGATAATCGATGATGAGGTTGTGCGCATATCTGCAATTACCCTGAATCCAAGCTATTCTAATGGTATAACTTGTTTGGGAATTCAATATTTAGTTTCCTTGGTGAAGCGATATCTATATGTGTGAATTTTTCAAAACCCAGGATCAAAACTGAAGCCAGGTGACATCTCTGTGATTTATGCTTGTGAACTGCCTGAAATTAAAGGCAAATTTGATCCTGTAAAAGCTTCGGCACTTGGACTACGACCTGGACCAAAATATCGTGAACTACAGCTTGGAAATTCAGTCATGTCAGATCGGCTCAACTTGATGGTTGATTACTGAAAATTTTGTTACAAATTCTAAATCAAACCAACTAGATTTTACCTTGATTTTCTTTGTTTAATATTTTTTTTTTAATTTTGATACATGTACTTTTTCATAGATCACCAGTACTTTCTGGCTTCCTGCAACCATCGATAATATATTTTCCTGCCACTTTATTTTGATTTTATATAATTGTTCTTTTTCCTTTTATATTTAATATAAATTTGTTTGCTAAATGCCTTTTGTAGGTTCATCCTAGTGATGTTCTTGGTCCATCAACCCCTGGTCCGATTATACTTCTTGTTGACTGCCCCACAACTTCTCATCTGCTTGATGTACTTTCTGCAGACTCTCTTAATTGTTACTACAGTGATTTTGACCAGCAGTCAACTGCAAATAACAAAATTGTGAATTGTGTAATTCACCTGGGTCCAGCTTCTGTGACAAAAAGTGCCAATTATCAACAGTGGATGAAAAGATTTGGTAATACACAACACATCATGGCTGGGCATGAAATGTAAGATATGTCTTAATAGTGCTCTTTCTTGAAAAAAAAATGTTTTGATTGTGCTGTTATATGCTTTTTTTGAAAAAATAAAAAAGCAGCTATCAACAGAAAGTATGAGCCTACTTGAAGATAATGTCTAAACTGAAAAGTATTGTTTCAGGTTTTATTATCCTTTTTTTGTTCACGCAGTCCATCTAAATGGCAAGTGTGATCAATGCGTCAGCCCTTCAGCAACGCCCTATACCATCTCACAACTATCAGCATTTAAGAATTTTACTATCTGATTATTTATTTTGTTTACCCATAGAATTTTGCATCCTTAAAATTTGCGTTGTTTGATTTGAGCAAAAAGTTAAGCTTGCCCTTTGTGTGTTCACAGGAAATGCCAGTGACTTGATGTGAGACATAGTTGTTAGATTTGACTGATTCACGACTGACATCGTAGTATCATTTGCTGAAATACAATTCAGATGTAAATTAATGCATATCATATAAATGAAAGAGAATCTAAAAGAATTGTGTTGATTCATTTTATATGATTTTGATAAAAGAAAGAAAATTATGGAACCCATTAAAATTAAACCCAACTAATCAAAATAAACTAAAGTTATTTGAAGTTAACCCCAACCTATTATTGAAAGAGAAAAGACAAGGCAATCTTCTATTACATAATAGAGAGGTTGGAGAGTGGGGCCATAGAATCAATGTCAATGTAGAATAAATCTTATTGTGCGGGAAGTTAGAGTCGTTGGTGACAGTGGAGTCAACATGTGGGGGTGATAAAAAAGAACAAGTTTTTCTGTGTGGAAACTTGGAGGGTATTGAGTGTTGTTTGACTGAAAACTATATTTGACTAGTAGTTTGCCATGAAAAAGTCTTCTTCTTACTTCCCATTTATCACTGTCAACATCTTTAGCCTCCTGTCTTTAGTCACATTTATACCATCTAAACTTGGAGTTGCTGATGAGGGCGTAGTAAATGATCATTGCTCTTTTGTAGGAAACAATCGAAGATGAAATGTTCCATTTTCTGTTTCATGTCAATTTGAATTGAAATGAAGTAAGCCTAGAGAAAATTACTCCTTGATCAAAATGGTATGAAAATATTTGTTTTGTTCTTAAATTCATAATTAACATTCTCTATTGCATTTATTATGTGAGGATATTGGCTAATTTATAAGGGTTGTGCAAACTTGTAATAAACATTTGATATGGTACCAGATCCACTATCCAAACCTCTATTCTTGTTCATGCTACAACTGTTTTGTAGTTATAAGTTGTATATGGAGTATTCTATTAGATAGATGTGTAGTTCTCATACTGCATAGTCTACTAAATTGTATTATTTTAACTTGTAACTTGTTATTCTCTATAGGAGCAATATGGAAATTCCTATCTTGAAATCTAGTTCACGAATTTCATCACAGCTTAACTACTTGTGCCCTCAGTTCTTTCCAGCTCCTGGATGTTGGTCTAGTCGTCAGACTGATGACCTTTGTTTACAGTCTAGTGGACATTGTCAGGTTGTTTTTAACACATTAGTTGAAATTATCCTCTACTTATTTTGATCACTGCTTTCAGTATGCTCAGATTGAGTTCTTGGATTTTTTTTACCAGGATTTTTCTTCAACTCCTTGTAGAAGCATTCTGGCTGAGAATTTGCTTAAGGTATGCAGCAATAATGCATCTATGCATATCTTTATCAAATTTAATCCAAATTTTTTGGTGGTTTCTCATTATGCATATACTGATAAACTTGTACATAACTCCACATTGATAGGAGCTTTGTGTACTAGGTTGCCCTTTTATTGATAAGGAATGGAAAAGTTTAAGGGTATTGATAAGGACTGAGAAAAAATGATAATTTTTGGGAAGTGCATGTTGAAATTTCCTCCTAAATTAATATTAAAAAAAAAGGGCAGCCGGTGCACGAAGCTTCCGCCATATGGGGTCCCGGGGAAGGATCCATTATACGCAGTCTTACCCTGGTTTTTTGCAAGAGGTTGTTTTCAGGATTCAAACTCGTGATCTCTAGGTCACAAGGCAATAACTTTACCGTTGGGTCAAAACTCCCTTCGTGCTAATAATTACTAATAAACCTATATAACCCTGTACTTTGAATACCTATCTAAATCTTGCAAATTGCAATTAGTCAAAACATAACAATTCAAAATTAGAAAGAAAACATCTTCTTTAGAAGAGCAAGTCTCTTCTCCACTGGACATCCCATAACAAGCATCATCTTC
>JBAMIB010000002.1:6618851-6628903 GCA_037177415.1 Kaempferia rotunda
TTCATCTCCTTTTGTGTCTATCTAAACGCTCCTACAAAGTTAGGGGTACCCCAGAAATCAGTATGGATCTCATGGTTAGCCGCTGCAAATTTAGTGCTTGAAATTGGAACAAGGCAGAGCCCCTTGCTTCTAAGATCGTCATCTTCTCCTTCACTATCCTCTGATTCATTCATACTCTGCACAATTTATCAAAATTCCTTTCAATTACAAAACAGATAGAGCAAAAAAGACAGAGGTTAAACCTTACTCGCTGCATTTTGTGCACATTCTTCAGATATGGAGAGCTTGAAACCTGATTCACATGCATCTATCTACAAATCAGAAAAATTCTCTATGTAGGAGAAATAGGATGCTGGTAGAGATCAACGTACGCGAACTTGATTGTGAAGGAACTTGATGTACTCAATCGCTTCGTGGAGAACTGATGCAGTATCTGTCTGTAAAACCAAGAGCAATATATATCAATGAAACTAATTGAGAGAGTAAAATGATCAGAATCACAGTTCAACCACAAGAGTTAAATGAACATATGTAGATATGTTATCTTCAGCTAGTCTTCACCTTCCCAAAAGGAGAAACCAGTTGTTGAAGTGCAGTAATTCTGTCTCCTAACTTCTCCTTCCTCACCTAAAGATGAAAAATACTAACTACATCTTATCGATTTATTATCGATCGATTGACCCAAAATGCTTAAGCTCAATTTGTCCAACCTTGAATGTTGCTAACGAGGACGATGTGCCTAATCTTGGCTTCTTACTGCCGGTAATTTTCTTCTCCAAGTTCGAAGAAGAAGCTACTCCTGAGTTACCCTGCATGCATTGTTGATATAATATTATAATCAAATGCCGCTATATAATTAAGTGGTAATCAAATATTTACCATGCTATTAACAATTGGCTGATCACTGGGATGGAAATTTGAGCGTGCCACTTGCTGCTTGAGTAGCTGTGATTGATTCAACACCTGCACCTGCTGATAATTAACTGCTGGATAATTATGTGGATGATGGATAAACCCCGGCGTCATTAATCGGCTGTCATTCTTCTGTAACATCGACTGATCGATCATCGGGATGGTATTGTTATTATTGATCATGGTGGAGCTGGAGTCGTCATGGAACAAGAAGCTGGATCGAGTCATGTCCCCTTGGTCTTGGAGCAAGGCATGGAATAAGCTGCTGTCGTCTCCTCTTCCACTGAGAACAGAGAATGTAATCGATTGATATATCAATAAGTTTACGAGATCATTTGCTGTATAAATTAAAAACACCACGATCGAGTAAATTATAGATATGAAAGTCACAAGAAAGGTTGGTTCCATTGGATGGAATTAGAAGGCGAGAGGAGGCCGAAATCCAACGCTTGCACTTCTTGAGCACTGCTGTTAACGTGCATGTCCTGGAAAGTTATCGCGATGCTGGAGATCGATCCCGGCGACTCGTCGCAGGAGCTGGAGCTGGCGTCGAACACGTCGGCGGAGGGCAAGTTGTAGCTCCCTGTGACGGCGGCGGCGGCAGAGGTGGTGGTGCTGCGCCAGCTCCGAGAGGTCGATCGGAAGTGATTGGCCATGGATTAATTGATGAGGATGACTACAAGTGTGTATGTGTGTGTGTTAATAATTAAGAGTGATGATGATGTTAATTTGGGTATAGTTCGATTCCAGTTTTATAAAGATTTTTCTGGTCTGTGCAATCTTTTTGTTTTCTAAAGATTTTGTTTGTCAAAAAAAGTAATAATAAATGTATATATGGAAAATTTATTTTATTATTTTAAAAAATATATTTTATTGCATAGAATTGTTGTCTATTTAAAATTAATCTTTCAAAGATTGTATTTTTTTTTGTTTTTGTTTTGGGGTCAACTGGTTAACTAATTCAATGGGTTAATCTTCATATTTATCGACGCCTCTTAGTTTTTCGTTGAGCCACTCGAGTGGGCGGCGGGCGGTGCAACCGACCGCGCTGACGTTACCGGTGGCGACACGGCGGACGGACGTCAACTGCGGGCCCCGCCGCAGCGCACGCGTGCCGGCGAATCCGGGCTGCCTCTCGGGTCAAAAGGCCGAAAGCGACGCTCTCCCACTAATTCGAATAATAATAATAATGTCAAGTTTTTAAAAACAAAAAATAAAAACAAAAATGCGAACGGGCATTACTCGACATATACCGATAGAAGCTTTTGACCACTGGCGCTTCGTGGCTCCTCTTCACGTCAACGTTGTCGATCTGGGTCGACAGTGTAGGGTGAGAAAGAAAAAAAAAATTAATCCTATATAAATTTTTCATTTGTTATAAAGATAAATTGAGAAGTACGTATTGTGGAGGGTCTAGAAGCTTAATATCTTATAGTTGTGAATCTAATTTAAAAAAAAAATTTATAATCGTGGATGATTAAGAGATAATTAAACGTTCCGGGACGTGAGTGAGAGAGAGAGAGGATGGATCACGGCTGTGAACCTTTTTGGCAGATTTGTTTTGGAAACTTTGGTGGAGCGCGCTGTGAAGGTGGGTGGAAATGTGGAATTTGACATTCTGCAGTACTAAAACGTTTTGACTTTGTACGGTAGGGAAAATATAAAACAGCAAATCAAGGAGTCAATTTTATTTGACACCCCTTTCCTTCTTGTTAAGCTGAAGACTAAACGTTTTTTTTTTGGCTCCAATATCTGCCGTGTTTCGATAAATATGTAGCCACACTAATTTTATGACGAAGCTAATGGAATCACGTAATTAAGGTGGAGTTGACCCAACGCATGATGCGTGCACCTCAGATGCATGTGGCCATGTCCGTTGAAAGGAGAGTTTTTTTAAAAATAAATAAATAAATATACGAGACCAAACGAATTTGTAAACGTCGATCAAATATAACAACAAAGTCACCGCATCATAAGCTTTGTTAAACACAGGTTTATTTATTTATTTATCATTCAGCTGGGAAGTGAAGCCAAAGAGCAGTTGATAGAAAATATCCAACAAAACATAGAGAGAATCTATCAGATGTACATTGTGTTCCATAACTGGCGCAAGAACATGACATTCTGCCATTCCCCTATATGTAATCAGGTCCCTGGAAATGCTCGAGATCCGGATGAGGGCCACCCCCCGGTCGACGTGGCTGTCTGCATCAGCAAGTGGCAAATCAAACAGTCGTGATATAAACAAATAATAACAATAATAATGATGACAAAAAGGCTCAACGGAAAGACAATGGGTACTAATTAAACGTAAAGATCTTCCGCAACGTACTAGTCTGGGATTGCTATATATTTAATAGAGGATATAAAGCTACTGAAACAGAACTACCAAACTTAACAATAATAAAGCCTAGAAAGAGCATAACTACGTTATACCCTTTAGTTGAGTGAAGAGCTCAAGGGAAAAATTTAAAATGCAGGTCATTCATGGTTAATGCACATTTATGCTACTAACTTCCTTTTACCAAACAATTTGATACCTGACAAAACGAGCAGGCTCAAACCCAGGGACATCTGGAGGGCCATACGGGTCATAACGAGCACCTGGTGGTACACCCCTGTTCAAAGATAAATGTTTTCAAATTGTCCAATTTAACGATTATTATGCAGCAAAGTTAGATAACCAACAGCAAGAAATTAAATATTCAAGGACTTACGGAAGGCCACCAATGAAGCCAGGTCGTTCATCAGAACCAAAAAACCTTGGATCATTTGGTCCTGTCACATTCAGGAATATTAAGAACAGTAAAGGACATTTGGAAATGCTATTAAGATGATACCAACGTACCTACAAGCATACTACCACCACCTATGCCAGATCCTCTGTTGATTAAGTATACACCAAATTAGTAAATGATTCCCGCCAATAAAATACACTGATATACATAGGTAATGAACTAAAGATGGGGATATACCTATGCGGATAAAATCCAGCACCAGGACTAGGATAAACATCATTTATTCCGCTAGCAGGAATAGGGGGGTAAACAAGACTGCAGAAAATGCAAAAAAAAAAATTACCAACCAGGAAATTCACATGTAACTAAAACTTTGATACACCATGTGAATTAAATCATTCAATGAGGCATGCAGAAAAGAGAGAGAGAGAGAGAGAGAGAGAGAGAATAGACAAATTGAATAGATAAAAGATGAGAAATATTTCCAACCACACCATGATAATAATCTACCATTTAAGCACATGGAGATGAACAGCTGTGCCAGATATCTTTTTGAAAAGAAGTGGAAGTCCTATAGCATATAAGGAACAGGAGTTCAAAGATGCACATACAAAACCAAGATCTGATATCTTTTTCCAAATATTAAGTTTACAAATCCTTTAAAAAAGGAAAGAAAGGTGAAGTGACCTGATGTTGGTAGAAAAAAAATAGAAGGAAATTCTAAAATGGCTGCTTTATTACTAATGAAGCAATTGGGGGACAAAAGTTTTGATCCTTCCCTGAAACAGAATCTTTCATTCCACACCATCGGCCAAATCCAACCAAATATGATAAGCAAAAATGACCCACAGTTACTTAGCAAAAGTATATTTTTCAAAAATAAAAATAAAAACAAAATAAAACAAACAATGAGACTTACACCAAAACTAGGGATTGTAATTCCAAAAGAAATCATGTGCTTAAGGTAATAAGATTAAAAGAAAACATTGAAAGGATAGAATCACTAAGAAATATACAATAGACTACAGTACTTGAGAACTTCATAATTGTTAAATAACTCGGAAATATTGATCTTCATGGGGAAAAAAAACTCACCCTGGATGGTAAGGTTCCTGCTGACCACCTATTATCAAAGAAGGTTCACTGGTGGTATCGCGCCTACGTTTATCAGCACTGCAAATAGAAAATAGATTGTCTGAATCAAGGAGTCTCTACATTGAGTAGATGCAGAACCAGAATGATAGGCAATGCATTGAAATCTAAAGATAAAACCTAATGCGTTGGAGTATTAGGTATAGCATGTTGAGGGTTAGTCCCATAATGATATTTAGTTCTAAGATTCCACAATGATATTTTAGTTCTAAGATTTCTACATTAAGCTCCATGTATTCATATAATTATTGCTCTAGAAGTGAGGCAGCATAAGATTCTTTTATCCCCAAATTCTGCATAGCATTATATCCCTGTTTCGAGGGTGGGTTTACAAGAGTGATTTCCTTAGGGTGAGGCAGTGGCCCACCACCCTCATCCAATCCTCTCACAACCTGTCCCACTCCACTTGACACCCAGCTCTGATGTCTACTGAACACAAAAATTCCTCCCACACAACAGTCCCCATATCAACTCTAGTTAGCACTTTCCTGCAAGCATTTCTCCGCATGAGATTTACTCAAGTTCCCTATCTGCATGCGATGATGCACATTCCAGCACCCTTTTCCCAGCGGCCATTGCACCATCACCATTGACCACACACAACAAGAATCAACTGCATGCATCACCAATGCCTCCTAACATTGTCGTCAATGCTTCCATTTCCTCCCCTATTCATGGTTTCTCCTGATAAGGTGTTCATCTCCTCTTTGATTTTCCTATTTTATGTGTTGAAGGTTTGGTAACTTTTAATTTGGTAGTCCCTTTAATTTAAGAGAGAGAGAGAGAGCTATAGATAGTTAAGTTATTTTTTAGATTGGTAGTAAACTAGGAATTTTATAATTCTGAGTTGTAGTCAATTTAATTCCTAGGTTGTCAACATCTTTTAAATAAGTGGTTATGCTTTATCCATTTATTTAATTTTATGTTCCAATTTCATTGGGTTGGATCCTTTCAAAAAGACTCTAACTTCCCCCTCGTAGTTTTCCTTTAAATAAATAATATTTACAAGGACTCTAGCTTCACCTTGTATGTTTCCTTTGAATGAATAACATTTCAATTAAAGCCTAGTGCTTCATGTTTGTCTCTTTCCACCACATGGTTGCATCATGAGGATAGCTGCTTTACAAAGGAAATCCAACTAAATACTGAAAAGAGTTTTGGTTAAGATGAACCTTCAGAAAATTTAGCCATTGATTGCTAAAATCAGAGCAATTTCAGCAAAATTATATGGCAGTGAACGAGCCTCCCCAACAAATTCAATGAACGAATGATGAAAGGTTGTAATATTCTCTTTCAGGTCCACAATAACTAACTGGATGGTAGGATCTTTTCAATTTGATGGATGATGATGGTTAATTGTTGCTAAACTGTTTGTTGAGATATTTTATAAGTTAATCATTGGAAAGCTTTGGCAGTAGTACTAGTAACTGGCATTCTAGATTAGTGTAGTATCAGTCAATCCACTAAAACAATTACCACATTATTCTGTTTGGAGCAAAAGGTGAAGCCGTCTCCTTAGCGGTCCCTCCCGGGCAACCCCACACTCCTTGGGAGGGGGAACATCAAGGGAGCATTTTCCCTAGCGCAATGGCCCTTTGCATGAGAGAGATCAGACACCCAGCGAGACATTTTACACTCGCTAGGAATTGACCCAAGACCTATTGGAGCAACCACCAATGCAGGTTCCAATTGTGCCAACCCATGGGGCTACATTATTTTGTTTGATTAGTTTTGTAGTTGTCATGCATATATTTAACTTAATTATTTTTGTAACTATATTTTCCTATCACTTTTGGAAAATATCTAAACCTAACTTCAGTGTCTTATGACAGCAGGCGTACTGATTGACATAACTCTGTCTGATTACTTTAAGATTGTTTATTCATGTAGGATTAATGATCAAGTATGTGCTTTTTTGTTGTCTATTATTAAAATTTCCGAAGGCAAGCAGGAAGTTTTTGTGACTCGTGTCAACATTGCTTGTCGATCTACTCTCACTAAACTACACATTTATAAAGAAATATATCAGACCTTTCAACATAGAATATGAAATTTAAGATGATACAGTAATGGGCATATGCTCCCTAAGGTGGTCTTTGAGAGAATAAGGAAGATGAAGAAGGCAGAGTTTTGTTCTTGCTAAACTCTACAACATGGCACCTTATCATCATAGTTCAAATGCGTTTAGTCTTTTGGGATGCTAACATGACTCATACTTTACATCATGGAATCTATGTTTACTTTTAAAAGCTCAGAAATTATCTTCTTTGCTATTTGCCCATGCAACACAGTACAGAAGAATGGCAAATTTTTTTATACAGGGTACATTTAAAATAAGAGGAAAGTCATCTAGGGCTTCTATGCTTCAATTGGTAGAATATTCAGTGTGCCACGGTCTTGAGAAACAACTCGAATTACTTTCCGTATGACAAACAAAGATAAGCAGAAAGCATTCAAAAAACAAGTGTATGATCAACTAATACTGGAAGGCAACACGTCAAGAAACAGTAAGTTGTAAAATCTGACAACAGCGTACCTAAGCGCTGATGAAGAACTCTCAAACTTGGGCTCTAACTTGGCCAGAAGTCCAGCTCCCAGATTATCAACAAGACCCTTCAGATTCTTATACATCTTCGGATAATTGCTACTCTGGTCTGCCACATCTGACACGTATTCCTTTATGCTAAAGAAAAGGGCAAATGCAAAATTTCAATATTTAAGAAAAAAACTAAGTTTCTGTAGGAAGAGAAACATACTTGATCTGGAGATTCAAAGGCTCCTTCTGCTGTTGATTAAGATCCAATACATCAACGGCGAGTTCGTCCCCTATAGGCAAGCACTTTACCGACACAATCTTCTTCGAACCGTTGTCAGTTTTCGTGTACACGAAGGCATAGGCATCCTCAGGTTCATTCCACCCATCGATTCCAACCTCTTCTCCATCTAATTCCACAACAATTTATGAATCAAGACCAACGATTTTATCAAAATCCGCTAAGAAATGCCGAGACGAAAAGATAAAGACATACGCACCAGTAGGAGGGTTATCCGAGAGGGCCCTCGCACCAGTAGCGACGAGCGAGAATCCGGCGGCTAGGAAGGAAGCGTGGACGGCAAAGACTACCTTGTCGTGATCGTTCCGGAAGGAAGGACGAGACGCCCTGATTACCGCCATCACCGAGCTATCTGAAGCCATTACCGGGATGAAGTTTTTCTCCGTACAGAGCGCGCAGGAGACTGAAGGCGGAGCCGAGCAACGGGATCTGAGGGAGGTGGGAAGACGATGGACCGAGGGCTTTCGAGTTCGAGTCTTGGAGAGCAAGAAAGAAAGTATAAATATCCACTGCGCGAAACTTCTAAGGAAAGAAAGTCGTAATGGATATTTTGAGATGTCTTTCCCTGAGGTTTTGTGGGCCGATTTTGTTTGAGTTTTTTTTTCTCTATAAATCATTTCTCTTTTAACAAAATATTTATAAAATTATAATAAAATAAAATAGGAAATTATTTGATTCTGATTTTAATTCGGTTGTCAAAAATATATATTTTTTACTATTTTAATAAGTATATAGGGTTTTTACTAATTAGTTTTTAATTAATTTGGTGAAGTTGATAAATAAATTATATTAATTTTTTTTATTTTTTATATCAAAAATAATTTTAAAATTTATTAGTAATTTCAATCGATCATCTAAAATTGAGACTCAGCTGCGACGTATTATTGAAATTTTTTTTCATTAATCAATCATATATCTAAAGTTTGAGACTCATTTGCAGCGTATTATTAGAAAATTTTCTCATTACAATCAAGAATCTATAGTTCGAGACTCAGCTGCGGTGTATTATTGATAATTTTTCTCATTAATAGCTATTGCACTACCATTTCTTTTTAGTCTAACATCTTAGGTCGACGACATTAGAAAAAGCACACCATTTTCGGCCTTTTACTAGGATAAGTGTAGTATATGTTCCCATCAGTTTAATATTTTATATAAAAAATTAAATTAATTTTTTATTAAGGAGAGTCTGTTACAATACTTTACTCTGAGTTCTCCCTCATATGTTGTAGTACTACTTACATTGGTTTGATGCACTGTTATCAACTCTAATTTATCATATTCATGTATTATAATGTACATGTAATGTGTGTGCACGATGAGAGTATATATAATTATTTCTATACCACACGAGTATAATAAATTGAAAGCTAATAAAGACGTTTTTTTTTAATTTGTGTTTTTTGTTAAAGAAATTAAAATTGAAAATAAAATTGAAGAATATAAGTAAATAGATAATTACCTTTTAGTGTTTTTATTCGGGAAAAAAAAATGAAGAATACAAGTGTTTCATGTCATATGACCTAATCAGTTCGTTTAGTTTCGATTGATTTACATGACTCACTGAGTCGACCTAATTAAATTGTCTAGCTCCTCGCCCTGACCTACTAACTTGACCTAACAGCGGCTCAAGGTATAGGCCTATGCCTAGCTCTTATTTTATTTGGGGCCTCTAAATTTATTGTTATATATTATTTATTAAATAAAGGTATAATTATTAATTTATTTTAGAAAATATATGAGTTTGTTTGGTATATATTTGGTAAAAATAACTATTTATTTTTATCGATAATTTTAGTTTTTTTAGTGAAAGTTAGCTTTAATTGATATTTTTAAATTTTTTATAGGTCAAAATTAAATTTAGTTGATAGCATTAAATTTTTTACTGTTCAAATTAAGTTTGATAATAATTTTAATTTTTTATTTACCACAATTATATTTGGTGTATAATTTTTTATTTTGTAATGATCAAAATTAGGTTTGATAGATAATTTTTAATATTTTACTAGTTAAAGTAGATTTGTTTGCAGATTTTATTTATTTGGTGTAGATTTGATTGATAATTTATTATTTTTAGCTACAATTTTTATAAATAGATCAAAATTTGATTTATAAGTTGAAGTTAGGTTTACCTAATAAATTAAATATATATATAAGTAATACTTGATATTTTTTTATAAAAATATTTAAAAATTTAAAAAACACATATTTAGTATTGTACTAGATAATTTATCTCTAAAATTTATTTTTTTATATATATTTTTGTTAAATAATTTTATTTTTTGATAATTTATCAAAGTTAAAATAGATAAAATGGTAGCATGGTATACAAAGCTCCCAAAGATGTATTGGGGAAAATTTAGTATATGCAATCTCACTTTTCTTTATAAATGATTATTTTGCCATTTGAATACTT
>JBAMIB010000002.1:6674004-6686600 GCA_037177415.1 Kaempferia rotunda
ACAAAGGTTCTTGTCGTTTGTGTCTAGCTGGCTAAGACCACGTGGGTCAGCCGGGAACATTCTCTGACATTCTGTTTAGCTAGGCGACAGAGTACCTTTGTCTGAGTTTGCCGATCGGCTCATCTTTACTTTGGTCACTCGACCCTGTCCTTCGGTGAGGTTGGGTCCGACCGGGTGAGATGATTCCGATCAGTCTTGAGTATCGGAGCGGGTCTTCAGGCATTTTGCCAATCGGCCTTCCCCTTCCTCGACTCGGCCCTGGGCCTGGGTCCGGCCGGACGGGGTTACGCCGATTAGTCATCATTCTGATTTGTTGATTTGCTGCTGTCTGGTCGGATCCTCCTTGGAGTTGGACTCTGATTAAGCTGAGTTTCGCCCAACCGGGTCACCTGACCGGTCGGCCTCTGCATCCTTTGGCCGGTCGGCTTTTATTACTGCTTGGGTGGCATTTTTATTGACCAGCTGACTCGGATATTACCTTGACTTAGGGAGCTGATCTGGCTCATCGGCTGACCAGATATTGACCCCGGATCAACGGGTATATTAATATATTTAAATTTTAAAGTCCTATTATAATTATAATGTTCAAGTTAAAAAAAATTATAAATAAAAAAATTATATATTTATGGAGTATAGTAAAATATTTATGGGGTATCCTAATATATTTATGATTTATATTTTAAAAAATTATTGATTTTTTAAAAAATAATAAACAAAAATAGCAGTAATATCCTGTGCGTGTATAGTGTGTGACGCGAACATTTTCATTTTGTCTTTTGTTTTTTGGAAAAATTAGAATTTGCTGATCATTAAAGTTTTAATAAAAGTACCACTTTACTCCTAATGAAGAGATCGCCAACGAGCTAACGATTTGAGATTGAGCTAAGAATTGTGAAGTCATAAATGCAAAAAAGAGAGAAAATAATGGGCCAAAGTGAAATTTACTCTATAAAATAGACCCGTTTACTGGTTGACCCCTCTCGTCCCCCGTCTTGGACGTTTCCGCTTTCGCTGAGATCTTGATTAACCTACGCCGCTCGCCACTGCGGCGCACGATAGACCAACTCTTCTCTTCCTCGAAGTTTCTACCCTCCGCCGGCGACGATGGCGTCCCCCGGCAGGAGCCCCAACACCTCTGCAAACTACGACACGCAGGCCCTGTTCAAGCCCCCCAGCCCTAGTCTCGGCGCCATTCCCCGGCTGCCATTCCCTCCTACCTCTGCGTACCCGTCTCCGCTACCTCCGTCGACATTTCCAACTCCAACGCATCCAGGCGCCTTCTCATACCCCATGGCTACGCCGCCTTTCCACCACCATCCTTTCCTCCACTACCCCCAGGAGCCCCTCCACCGCACCCCAGTCATCTACCCCCCTGTGCATCCCCACCTTCCGAACCCCAATCCCAGCACTAACCCCAGTCCTAGCTCCAATACAAATCCCGGTGCTCGCCTTATGGCCCTCCTGAACCCTCCTGCAAGCCCCCAACTTGAACCCGCCGTCTCGATGCCGCCTCCCTCTTCTACTCCTTCGGATTTCCTGATGCCTTCCACGGTTGGCGTGTTTCCTAGTGTGCCGTCAGCACCACACGCGGCACTGTCCCAGCCAGCGCCAACGAGGATGCCGAGCAACAAGTTGCCTAGGGGTCGGCTTCTAAGCACAGGGCCACATGCTGTCTATGATGTGGATTCACGTCTGCCGGGAGAGAGCCAACCGCCTCAGCTCGAGGTGACGCCGATCACCAAGTATATATCTGACCCAGGGCTTGTTTTGGGCCGGCAAATCGCCGTCAACCGGACCTACATATGCTATGGGCTTAAGCTTGGTGCCGTTCGGGTGCTCAATATCAACACAGCTCTTAGATCTTTGCTGAAGGGGCATTCTCAGGTTCGATCGTAAGAAACTTTCAACTAGACTTAGTAATTCTTCAACCCTCGATCAGTCAAAAAGTTTCATCCTGTTCAGGTGTGAAGTCATTTTGACTTATTTTATATGTTTGTTTGATTTACGACAATATCATTATAATAAGGATGTTGTAGTATATAGTTAATTCATGCAGATAAAATTAGTTCTTGCAATTCTAAGTCTGTTGGCAGCTTGAATGTGGATTCTACTAATATCATGGGACCTTTATTAATGATTTAGGATTGTTAGATAATTTATTTTTGAATGCTAACTGGATTTTGTTTTTGCACGAGTTTTAATTGAAAGCTTATACTTTGTTTCTCATCCATAGTTTATGACCTGGACATGTTTTTTCATCTTGACATCTGAAACTTTTTGCTAAAACAATTAAATATCTGCCTTAATTTTCATGTTGGCAGATGGAACATAATTTAATTATAAATACTCATTTATTTGATGTGATTTTAACTGCTCAATCATTTATATGTTTATTATTTAACGTAACGTTGGCAGCTTTTCTGATGCATATCAAAGAACTTCAATTGAAACTTTTATTCTGTATGCTGAGCATGCTACCCAATGAAATTAATTTGTGTGATCTGATTTTGTTTGCAGTTCAGTTGAGAATATCATTGTGGAGTTGTCTCTGAATTATATTGGTAAACTAGTTTCTACAGATTTTTATCGGTTAATAGTGTCTCCAGGTAAGCAAGTTATGGAGTGCTAAGATCTGGGAGACCTCATAGTTTATTCCTTATTTAACTTTAATGGTAAATTAATGAGTCTGAACTGTTCGAGCCAGATGGTTCGCGTATAGGAACCTTTTAAAATAAAATCTGTTGTGTTTTCTAATAATCTCTTGGCATCTAGTTTTTGAGCCTTTGGTTAATGGGCTCTTTTTTTTTTTCGGAGGGGGGGGGTACCAAACTGTTTCCTGCTTACAGAGGTAATGCCACACCGCATATTTCCCAATAATGGAATTCGACTCTCAAATATCATCTCTGTTCCTCACTGGCAGTACATGCCATTCATAATATAATACTTTTCTATTTATTGTTGTCTATGCGCAGGATTTTTGTCAGCATCTGTTTCTTAAGAAATATCCTTGCCACATCTATTTCAATGAAAAATTGCCATGTTGCTTCTTGTTGTTTTCTCATGTTTGAGATATTCCTCAAGCATTTAGGCGCAATCTGGAACTCTTTATTGTGCAGCTTTGCTTTTCTTTTCTTCTTAAGTTAGATTAATGTGATTTGCATATTTTGTAGAGAGTTACAGACATGGCTTTCTTTGCTGAAGATGTACACCTTTTAGCCAGGTACTTCATGATGATTTTTCCCCCCTTGTTTTGCCCTAACATTCTGCTCTTTTCTTTTATTGCTAGTGCAAGCACTGATGGAAGGATTTTTTGTGTGGAAGATTGATGAGGGGCCTGATGAGGACAACAAGCCACTGATAGCTGGAAAAGTTATAATGGCTATTCAGATAATTGGAGATAAAGAGTCATATCATCCCCGAATTTGTTGGCACTCTCACAAGCAAGTAAGGTTATCATTAAAAAGTGCATGATCATGTTTGATACAACTCTACATGTGACCATGGCTTCAATTGCCCCTTAAATTTACCAATATAGGGATGCATCTTTTGCTACAGCTAATTTTCCTTAGTCATATCTAGGTATTCTTATGAATCTGAAATTTCTTCTGCAGGAAATTATGTTTGTTGGAATAGGGGTTTATGTGCTAAAAATTGATATAAATAAAGTTGGAAGAGGAAAAGAATTTTTGCCTGAGGAGCCACTTAAATGCCCCATTGAAAAGATCATAGAAGGAGTGCAGATTATAGGTAAACATGATGGAGAGGTGACTGATTTGTCCATATCGCAATGGATGGTTACTCGTTTAGCATCATCATCAAAAGATGGCACGGTTTGTACTTACATTGGCTGATTGCTTGATCTTTTAATATTTTGTGTTGCGGGCAATACAAAGATGCATATCTTATAGGCAAAATTCACTTTGTATAACTACTGTTGCTTGTTTCTTGACTTCTTAGTAGTCTATTATATGACCACATTGTTTTTTAGTTCAGTTTCAAACGAAATTTGCCTGTTGGTGTTTGCTTGCAATCAGAATTCAAGGAAACTGATGGTCAAGGTTTCCAAAAGACATGGGGATCATGTGCATGATGCAATATTAAAGATAAGAAAACTAATAATAGATATGTCCATTATGGAGATAGCAACTCTCGTGAGCTTGCAAACTTTCTTTGGCCAAAATAAATAGCTATTGTTTAAACTTTTAATTGATGTTTTGTTGCTATAAGTTAGTTTTACATGGTATTGATTCTTATAGCCAAACTGTCTGTTGTAATGTGGAATGTTTCCACCTTTGTCTAATGCGATTCTAAAGAGACTTTACTCAGGTACTTATGTGAATATTTTCGTTTATCATCACATGTGTAAAACATTAAATCTTACAAGAGACCCATGTAACTAGAGACCAGGCAATTAAGTAATATATATTTCTTTTTATATTAAGACCCATGCTTTTAGAGTTTTGACTAGCTGTAGCCTGACAAAATCCTTACTTTTGTTTTACACCAGCTTGATACTGCATTGTTGATTTGATGATGATAGTGAATCTTTTAGGTTATTTATTACTGAAAATTACAGTAATATTATTGTTTTTGGATGCCAGGATATTAATGCTAATTCTTGATTGTTGAGCTCATTGTTTTTTCCCCTTCTATTATCATTTTTATCATTATCTGTCATCTCACAGGTAAAGATCTGGGATGACCGTAAAGCAATGCCCCTCTCTGTTTTAAGGCCACATGATGGCCATGCTGTCAACTCCGTGGAGTTCATGACAGCACCTAACCACCCTGAACACATCAATCTCATCACAGCTGTATGTTTTCTATTGTGTATTCAAGGATGTTTATGTTACCAGCTACTTTTTGACATACATATTTTCTTAGTTGTCATTCTGTTGCTGCTCATATGAGTATGTCCATAATATAATAATGATTAAGATAATTTTATTTTCTTATGGTGCAGTTGGAGGTTGAGATGAATGACAACCTTCATTCTTAAATGACATTCTTTGGATGTTTACAGCTTTCTTTACAATGACATTGGTATTGCATAATTTCTGTTGCAGGGACCTTTAAATCGAGAATTAAAAATTTGGGCTTCTTCTAGCGAAGAAGGTTGGCTATTGCCTAGTGACTCTGAATCATGGCATTGCTCTCAGACTTTGGATCTGAGAAGTTCTTCAGAACCTCGGATGGAGGACGCTTTTTTCAATCAATTGGTAGTTTTACCTCAAGCAAGCCTTTTTATAATTGCAAATGCCAAGAAGAATGCTATTTATGCAGTGCATATTGACTATGGTTTATGTCCTGCTTCTACACGCATGGATCATATAGCAGATTTCACTGTGGCAATGCCTATTTTGAGTCTTACGGTAACACATGATATCCTGCCTGAGGGAAATATAATTGTCCAAGTATTCTGTGTGCAAACACAGGCAATTCAACAATATGCTTTGGATTTAATTCAGTGTTTACCACCACCAATTGCTAATGTTGGGTTAGCAAAAGATCCTTCATCTCATGTAACTGAGACATCCAGTTCCGAGGGATTATCAGTGCCAGAGATATCTAGTGAACACTACAGAACTGATTCTGCTATGGAAAATACTTCACTACAAACCCTTATTACTGATGGTGGCGTGGATTGCGCATCTGCAGCTCCAGCTCTTGTATTCCCAGATTCTTCTGAGACTACCAATATCAATGAATCATCTACATCAAATGCTGAAGTTAAACTCATTGCTCCTCCACTTCCGGATGTGGATGCAGATGCAATGCATGCTGCCTCCTCTCCTGTTCCCTTTAACATGGACATTGCAGGAAGATCACTTGCTCTGAAGAACCCTGAAAAGACATCTGAGGATGCACCATCATATAGGGGTCACGAAACTGATAAGTCAGTTTTTGGGTATTCAGTCGAAAAGGATGGGCGTACTACTGGACATAATGATATATCCCCCATATTTAATCATCCTATGATGTTTAAGCTTGGTGGAAACTCAACTCACCTAATTACTCCCTCTGAAATTTTATCTGGTGCTATATCTACTTCAGAAAGCAGTAATGTCAATAAAAAACTTGCTGATGAAATGAAGGATCAAGGCATAAACACTAGTGATTGCATTAAAAATGCTGAAGTAGAAGTGAAATTAGTGGGTGAGTGTAAGGCAGTTCAACCCGAAACCAATACTCAGGTGGCTCAAGATTTTTCTGTTCGGGAGTTATCTCCCCAAACTTCTATAGCCCACTCAGAGGTAGATAATGAGGCCCCTATAATAGAAACTTCCTTTGAAGAAGAAAGTCACTCAGGTGATGACATTGCTATGGTTGAGTCAAAGGGAACCTTATTAGCTACCGCTGAGGAAGATGGACGAGATAGCATAATAAACGCAACAGAAGATATAACTGAACCTTCTGTTATCACTGTATCTCAATCTCTCTCAGTTGTCAAAGGAAAGAAACAAAAAGGAAAACAACATCAAACATCCAGTCCTTCATCATCTTCCTCTACCCTTCTCCACTCCACCTATTCTTTGAATGAACCAGAACTCAGTGACAATGCCCCTTTAGTTGATCCTACTTCCATGGATATTCTTGCTATGCAGGAAATGCTGAGCCAGGTATAATATCATTTTACTTAAATTTGAAATCACTAATTAAAATGGTTGGACTTGCTCACTACATACTTCTGTAGAGACTTTTAACGGGGACTGAGTTTCTAATGCCCATAAAGGCAATGATATGTGTTTGTTTGCTTTCAATTTATTGACGTGATTCACATTGTTCATTTTGTTCACCTTCAGATTGGATCAATCTGAGATCAATTTGTTGTAGTTTCCAGACTTGGTCAATTTTCTAAGGGTTGGTTTGGTATCTTGAGGCGGCATACAATGTATTGGGCATGTTCCTTCCCCTCTACTAGCTGAATGGTCAATTGTTCCTTCCCCTCTACTAGCTGAATGGTCAATTGTTTACTATTAGGATATAGACGTATGTGGTTTTTTTTTTTTTTTGAATTTATATATTCAGGTGTGAATTAATCACAGACTTCATTTCCTTGTATGAAAACTAGTGAATGAAATGGCTGACACTTGAGATCCCCCTTTGCTAGTGAAATTCAATACTTTGATAAAACATTCGCCTATATGTGGTGCACAACCAACGGGGTATTCTTTGCTTTCTTTTTCTAGCTGCTCTCCCTTTCATATCAGTATTGACATCTGTTGCCATCAATTGTTGGACTAGCAGTATGGTCTTTGGATATCATGTTTTATTCTTATGGTCATAATTTGTAAATCTGCACAACTCCACTCTGGATTGAGATTGACAAATTTAGATTAAAATTTATTATAACTAAAAAGTGGTATTGTAGATGGAGGGAAATGGTGCATCAAAGCTTTATCATCACGATTACAATGAGATGGTAGAAGGCATAATGGGATAATGTACGCAAGATTAATGGGTGTCAGTTAAGAAAATTTTTAGGTTTGAGGATTATATAGGCAGTAGGTGTTCTGAATTCAATACTGTTTGTTGGTCATCTAGTGGAGACGAGGGTTTTATGGCACACAATGTGAATGGTATGATCCAGATGTAAATTTCTCTGAGGCCCTTTGTGGTGGAGTTCAAACAATTAACAATGCTTCTAATTATCTCGTCTAGTATTCCTCCTTGGTCTCACCAATGAAACTTGTGACATTTATTTGTCACCCGATACAAGTGATACAACTAAGTTTCAGGTGGCATGTCAAGACAACTATACTCACGCATGTCAATCCCAACAACAATGCTTCTAATCCTGTCGATCTTCTTTGGCACACCCCCTTTAGATAGTCCAACCCAAACAAAGTGGAAGTAAATTAAAAATATTCAAGAAATAATCCTATGTCTAAAACGACTGAGTCAAAGTAGGGATGAATCTCATCTTCTAAACAAGATAATTACAAAATCAAAAAATTATCTTAGCTAACTATCTTCCTAAATAAGAGAATGTACAAAAATAAACCTTTTTTTTTTTCACTCTAAAACTTAAAAAAAATAATTTCCCAATTTGTATATTCTCCTTCACTAAGGGGAAATGGATTGTTAGCAAAAATTACCTTAGCTAACTATTTCCTAAATAAAAGAATCTACAAAAATAAACTTTTTTTTTTCAATCTAAATTTTTTTAAAAATAATTTCCCAATTTGTATATTCTCCTTCACTAAGAGGAAGTGAGTTGTTAGCATCATCAATTAGTGATACTTCAGAAAGGAATAGTATACACTCAGATTGTATCTTGTCCTTCAAGGAGCAAACTATCTTCATTATCTTCTTCTTTGACATTTCTTCCAATTGATAAATTATTTTTCTTGTTAGAGGAATTGAGTGTTGATTTTGTTTTCTTCCTTTTTTTATCACTCAAATTCTCATAAATAAGAAATGACAAGATTGATTACTATTGAAAAAGATATTGTAGAGATGATAATACTAAGGATTTGGTACCAAATGGAAGAAGCATGTCCTATGATAAGGTTGCTAAGTCTCCAACACAATAAGGTAGTAAATCTTCTAATTTGAAAAATGAAGCAATATAAATCAGAGTGACTCTTTTGGGCTATAATGTGTGTTTCTGTGATTCACTTGTTTTAAATTTTAGTTGGGTTCACATCTTAGGTTTTGGTTATTTACAGGTAGTGAATATGCAGAAGGAACTGCAAAAGCAGATGAGTGTAACTGTGGCTGCTTCTGTAGCAAAGGAAGGAAAACGAATGGAAACTTCCTTGAGCCGAAATATAGAGAAGATGGTCAAAGCTAATGGAGATGCTTTATGGGTCCGTGTTCAAGAAGAAAATGCAAAATATGAGAAGTTTGACAAGGAACGTATGCAACAAATCACCAATCTAATTGTTAACAATGTGAATAAGGACTTGCCAACCATTTTAGAGAGGGCAGTGAAGAAAGAACTTTCTACAATAGGATCCACTGTAGCTCGTTCAGTTGCACCTGCTATTTCTTCAGCTATAGCAGAGTCATTTCAGGTTATCTCCTGATTATTTGCTTTTATTTGGGCTAAAACTTGGTCATTTATCTTACTTTCCATGTTCCCTTATTCTTTAGAGGGGGGTTGGTGATAAAGCAGTAACTCAGTTGGAGAAATCAGTCAGTTCTAAACTTGAAGCTACTGTTGCAAGACAAATCCAAGGGCAGTTTCAAAACTCTGGAAAGCAGATTCTTCAGGTATGCATTGTTTAAAAAAAAAAAAAATGATGTATGTGTATGTATCTAACTATTGAATTATGTCAAAAACTGTATGATGAATTAATCAAACAACATTATTGTTTAATATAGTCTATAAACTTAGTTTGAGGGATGTTATTCTTGTTTGAAATGAATTTGGTGGTCCTCATATTGCTATTCAGCACCACAATTGTGAAACTTATCTACAATTTGTCCAGACATATATTGTTTGCTTCTTGGGCTTGGAAACTTAACATAGTGGAAGCAGATTCCTTTGGATTAGGATTCATTAACTTGTAGGTAGAATGCTGATATTGATAAAAAGGGCAGTCCGATGCACAAAATTTCCGCCAATGTGAGTTCTGGAGGAAGGGTCTATTGTACGCAACCTTATCCTGCATTGCAAGAGACTATTTCCATGACTCGAACGTGTCATACTTAATAGTTGGAATGATTGACTTTATTTATTTAGTTTTATCTCTTCATAAAATATGTTCCCTCATTAATATGGTGTTTCACATGTACGTTTAGGAACACAATGCATCTAGTTCCTCACTTGTGAAATAGTGGTAAATGCTATATACTTTTCATCTATAACACATTTGGTCCCTTCATAGTTGTCAAAAGCGCATGAAGCGCGCGCTTAAGCGCATGCACAATGAGGCGATCGCATCTCGGAAGCGCATGAGGTCTCGGATGCGATTGCTTCGCTGTGCAATAGCGTAGCGTGCGCTTATTGCGTGAAGCGAAAGTTTCTTTTTTTTTCTTCTTGAAAGCCCTAAATTGATCATGACTTCGGTCGATTCGTCTCCTCTTCTTCTCACCACCATTCGATCGTCTGCCTCTCAACCCCTAGAAGAGTTGCTTGATCATCGGTAAGATTTTTTATTATTTTATTTCTCTTTTCTGTTACTTTTTTTTTGTTGCATTTTCTAGCTTCAGTGCCTCCAGAAGCGTCCTGCGACGTGTTCGGGCCCGTTGGAAGCTTCCCACGACGTGTTCGGCGGTGCCAGACGCGTCGCGATCCCCTCTACATCGCTTGCTGCCGCGGGCATCACAACGCGTCCGCAGTGCATGACGCGTTGCCGAACTCCTTCGACGCCACCGGAGGCGTCCGATGACGCTTCCGACACTGCCAGAGGAGTCTGACGATTTGTCCACAGACGCCGGACGCGTTGTGATCCCCTTGACATCGCCTGCTGCTGTGGGTATCGTGACGCGTCCGTCGGCATTGGACGCGTCGCGTTTGGTGACGCTTCCTGCGTCGATGGAGGAGTCTGGTGACACCAGTGGCGTCCGGGGAGGCGTCGGGATGCCACTGCCGCAACAAATGAGATTTTAATTTCCTATTTCCTATTTCCTATTTAATTAATTCAAACAACTCCTCACATAAATAGGGATAGTTTGAATAGGCTTTTATAAATCCCAATTAAATTACCCTAAAATAATATATATTTAAAATTTAAAAAAATTCTAATAAATATTATTAAAATATTATATTCTAATTTCTAATAATTTATATTTAAAATTATGAAAAACTAATACATATTATTAATTCATATAATTTAAATAATTTTATATTTAAAATTAAAAAATTCTAATAAATTTTATTAATTAATTTATATTTTAATAATTTTATATTTAAAATTTAAAAAATCTATTAAATATGATTAATTCATATAAATCATATTTATATTCTAATAATTTAAATTTGAAATTCTAAAAATTATAATAAATTTTATTAATGCATATAAATTAGATTTATACTCATAAATTTGAATATAAAATTAAAAAAAATCTAACAAAGTTTATTAATTCAGATTTGAATATATAATTTTATATTTAACATTAAAAAAATTATAATAAATTTTATTAATTCATATATATTCATAATTTTAAATATAAATTAAAAATATTCTAATAATTTTTATTAATACATATTTATATTCATATTTTATATTTAACATTAATTTTTTTAAATAAATTTTATTAATTCATATAAATTAGATTTATATCTTAATAACCATGTTTTACTTTTTATATATTTTTATTTATTGATTTCCATGATCTTATCTTAATCATGTCAAATACAACAATTCTATCAACTCGAAAGGATATTGCTTGGAGTTATGCAACATACATGAATTCTAAATTCCAAATATAGTCGGTTGCAAAAACTTGTCCAAAATGTCCTAGCATGTTAAAGAAGAAATTAGAGAGTTCATGCAAAAAAAAAAAAAGAAGAGTAATTTGAAGAATCAAATGGATGATATTCCTCATTCTGATAATATTGATGATTTGAAAGATTTGGAAGAACATGAAGATGTTCTTCAAACTAAAATGAAAGGAAAACGACTAATATCATATCCAAGCATCCATCCTACGGTCCAAAGCAAAAAGTGTAAACAAACTGGACCAATTAATCTTTATTATATGAAAATGTCGATGAGATTGTCAAACAATGCTGACAATTTGATGAAAATAAAAAGAAGTTAAGAGATATTGCAGTTGAGAAATTTACTAGATGGATGTATGATGCTGGAATTCCTTTCAATGTCGTTAACTGAGTCTTGTACTGACGCTATTCGGCAATTTGGATCGGGGATGAAGCCTCCATCATATCATGAAGTCAGGGTTAAGTATTTGAAGAAGCAGTTGGTAAATACAAACTCGCTTCTCAAATCCAACGAAGATCTTGCTAAGTTTGGGTGCAAAATCATGACAGATGGGTGGATAGATAAAAAGGGTAGGACTCTTATAAATATTTTGGTAAATGGTCATAAAGGAAGCGTATTTGTTGAATCAGTTGATGCTTTAGACTATTCTCACACAGTTGACAAGATGTTTGAGTTACTTTCTTAATTTGTGTATTGCATTGGAGAAAAAAATGTGGTTTAGGTTGTAACAGATAATGCAAGTTGCAATGTTAGTGTAACTGTGTAAGTAATATTTTAAATTTATGTCACTTTCAATTAATAAATTTACTTTGTTTTTTCGGGTTGTCTTTTTGAAAATCGATTTCCACACTTGTACTAGACTCCATGTGCAGCTCATTGTTTAGATTTGTTGCTCGAGGATATATTCAAAATTCCTCATCTCAGAAAATTACATGAACAGACGTTGATGGTGAATGATTATATTTACAACAGACCACAAGTATTGAGCATGATGAGAGAGTTTATTGGACAGAGAGACATGATAAGAACCGCAGAGACACATTTAGCAATTGCTTTTTTGACTTTAAAGAGGTTTCACGTACAACAAGCAAATATGACTTGCATGTTTAATGCCAACCAAATCATCTTGTTGTCTGTTGGAACTGATTGCCAGTCTTAATATCATGTTTGCAATACTTGTGCATCTCGGAAATAGTGTTA
>JBAMIB010000002.1:6692643-6703461 GCA_037177415.1 Kaempferia rotunda
AAATAAGTATTATTTGAGGTTTCATACCTTGTTGGGATGGATATGTGGTACTTTCCAATATGCAGATAGGGTAATTGCGGTAATCTATCCGCCTGACTAAGTTTCAGAGTTGGTGTTTTCGGATGCAACTGTATTCTGATAGTTCTTCCAGCTTTGTTTGCCTATCCAAAGGTTTTGATGATTTTTATATGTTTCTAAATATTCATTTTTATCCATATCGCTACCCGAACCTTTGAAACTTAAGCATCTCAAATTTCCATTCTCTGGATTTTATTTCAACTCCAAACTAGTGAAGAAGCAGGTTCTTTTGAATCTTTTCATTAGTGGAGCTGCATTAAGAAAAGCTAAATACTAAACTTCCTAATTCTTATTGCAAGTTGATGATGATTGGATTTTATAATATGTTCGGTAGAGGAAAGGAAAGGGAATGGAATGAATTATTCCTTGTGATTTCGTTTCAATCTTTCTATTCACAACCTTTCTAGTGAAATGGTGAGTTCATTCCATCTGTGCTATGGTCTAAGAGCTTGAATTGGGTCATCACCGCTACAAAACACAATATTACCTATCAATTTTAAGGTTTAAATGGGAATGCAATAAATAATTCCACAAGCTATTGCATTAAATTAATGGAACCAAATATTTGGATTGAATAGATCATTCCACATGTCATTACATTCTCATTCTTTTTACCATTCCACTATGTTCCATTTCCTTCAGTTTTTTAATACTCGGATGAACTCTGCTGTTTCCTGCAGCTCCGAGCATACAATGCCAAGCAGATACACCAGGATCTGGAGATCGCAAAAGCCGAATTCATACAGGCCAACGTTTGTGTCGTAAGAGAAACTAAGATCATGCTGTCGAAGATCTTGCAGTACTATGCAAAAGATGCATGCATCGAACTGCTTGACCTTCTCGAGATGATCTGCGATCACTTTTCCAGTCCAGAGGGGAAGGCCATCCGAGCTTGCTGCAAAAGGAAGCCTGTGAATAAGGATTTAGCAAAATAGGAAGAAGAAATCCAAATAAAGCATTTGTGCATGTGGTCTTGTAAGTTTGTGTGAGAAGTTGATTGTTTCTGGAATAACGAGCTATAACTAATCAAAATGGTGAACAAAAGCATGGCCTCTGACTACGACACAGCCAGGTCTAGTGGCAGTATCGGAATCACTATCGAATGAGATATGGCGCCCAAGGAAACTTGGTTTCTCAGGTCAAGAATCTGGCTTTCCCAATCTTCATTTGTCTGCACATCAACACCTATGTTGTCATTTTGTCTGGAAGATGTGCGCGGTGGATGTGGATCAGTTTCATCCATTCTTGAACCTATGTCACCTCTTCCTCGCTTTGCCCTGAGCACAATTGCAAGAAATCGGTATCATATGCCCAACAAAGATTAAGCATACTTGAACATCCAATTGTCTTTAGATCAATGATCTGAGCTGTGAACTCTCTACTCATCAATTATTTAAACAGTTTTTAGAATTAAGGTGCAAATAGTGAACGAGTTGCTGACCTTGCACGGAGGAACTCTTCGACTTCATCATCTTTAAGACCGTCTCTATTTGAAAAATCATCTATATCTGATTTGCTTGGTGGATACGAGAGACTTTCTATGCTGTCCTTGTGCCTTGAACTAGAAGGGATATGTTGTGAATTCGAGTAGGGTTTCTCACCACTGCCTCCTTTCCCTGTCTATTGCTTTGATCTTTCCTTAAGCTTAACTTCCAATTGCAGCTCCTTTTCCCGAGCTCGACACATTTCAGTAACCTCAACAGCTCGATTTGCTGGACAAAGATGACGCCAACAAATTACCAGACAAAGAAAAAGCAAAAACATAAAGTTGATCCATCATCAGTTCATCATGATATTAGGCTTCAACTATTTATCAGAAAGTAAACAGCAGCAGATTGGCATAACAGAAATAGCAAATAAGCAGCAGCTCCGTGGTCATTCAATTGAATATCAATTGAGATCTTGGGAACTCACAAATCACATCATGCCACAGCACGTATATATAAGATCAAATCCACTTATACCAACTGGTCATTAACTCCTTTTTTTATAGATATACTACAGGAACCACCAATAACACCATAGATACTTCAACAATTATACTCTCTACGCTTAGCATCCTCATATTTTCTATCATGGGGCAAAACCCGAAATCAAAACAAGGTTGGCGTGGGCAAAAATAACCTTTTTTTAATAGTTTGTCAAATACCAACCATGTATCACCCATTTCAGCTAATACAAGCTTTTGTTTCAGCCTGTATGGAATGACACGAACTCTAATGGCATCTAGTAAGAGCCAGTGAACTACCAAATATTCTGTCTTTTCATTCTTAATTTTCCTCCCCTTCTTTCTTTTCTTCTTCTTTTTGTCATCGTATGATCAGCTCAATCCATCATTGCTCCTTGTCAAATCTCCCCTTGCTCTTAATTAAGAAATGTACGATATCTGCCAAGGCAATCCATTCACTGCATGCTTCAACTTTTATCATCTGGTCATGTGATCATTGTCTCTGGATAGATCTCATGTGGACATGAAGGAAACATGAAAGTTGATCAATCACAACCTCCAATCCATTTAAATAATCCAAAATCAATCTATTAATAATTGCAAGCTCAAATTAGAAATTGAACACTAGGTAGAAGTTGAGATTGGACCTAATTTGAGCATAAAATCAATAAAACCTTAATTGGAGCTCATCTTAAACCCTAATGAACCCAATTGAAGTTATTACATGTGCATTTTGGCTTAGTTAAAGCCAAACATAATAATAAAATATAGAATACGAATAAGTAAGTGACTATATATAACTATTAGGTTCAGCAAAAACAAAAAAAACTTTTCAAGTTTTTTCTACATAATATTAACTTCATTGTTTTGAAATGAAACCAATAGAAAATTAGGTCACCAGTACTACAGTCCTAATCATTTCTGTCAAATATACCATATTGAAACACAAATTACAAACCCCATATCAGAGTTTACCTGTTTCACTAGGATTTTCAAAAAATAACTACAAAATTTTAGATTGGTTTGCCAATGTCAGGTGAAACTTATTCATAGACATTCTACTGTTAAGAAAAATGAACAAAGTGATCAATGAGCTGAATTAATTTTAACATTGATTTTGTATCACTTAAATGATGATTAAATAAAGAATTAAATCTACCCTCTATTAATGTCATTTGGGGCGATTGAATGACTGAAGCCCAGACCCAGTTACCAATTTCATCACATTATTGATATGGATGGATTTGAAACTATATTGATGTTGGTTGCAGGATTTACTGGTTCATTTGATGAATACATTATAAAGCCCGGTTGAGATTGTTTTGATCAAATAAATTTTACTTTCAATAGCAATAAACCATAGCCTCTTGCCAGACAAGTTTGTCTGTCCTAGGTCTGGATCTCCAAGCTGATTATGGTTTTCCTAGCAATAAGATTACACTGGTATTGTCTTCAAATGCTCATAAGATTTGCAAGATTGCATATAATGAGTTTGATTGCGATTTTATCTCGAGAAAACAAAATAATAAATAGATATTGTGATAGCAAACTACTTTACCTTTAAAATTATCCAGATAGTTATCTAATTATTCTAATCCTTCTCTGTGAAAATCTTAGAATCAAATGTCATGGATCTACAAGACCATTCACGTTAAGTTTATACTTGGGTAATTTAACACAGTCATGAATACGATAATGCTTCTCCATAGATAAGCACATGAAGAAGACACATGAGTCAGACAACTCTAATTTCCAAAAATGAGCAGAGTCGGTCAACATACAGAATCCTTTCTAAATTTTAGGGTTTTTTGTAGCCTTGGGCAAGTTTTACAAGAACAGGGGCAATAATTCACAGATGTTGAATGAGGTAAGCATCGAAAATACAGACTATATTAGATGAATTCAGATGAGTAACAAACCTTGTTGTACGCCAATAACAGTGGCAGTTAGAAAACGTGAATTTAGCTGACCTCTAACACTGGGCTTACTGAGGTAAACATGAACCCCTTTTTTCTGGTTCGGCACGCAATCTCCTAGCCTCCTCCATTAATAAGGAAGCAAGACGATTCTCTGTCTCCAGATCCATGTTATGCACCCAGGCTGCAGTAGATAACTACTTAAGATATATGCAACATTGAATAGGAACTAAAAGAAATTTCTTTAAGCAAAAATTGAACACAAGACTCATAACAGGAACTTTATATCTAATATGGACAACAACTCTAACATGCATCAACAAATAAGAATAGCAACTCTAAGCATATATAATCAACCCAACCAAGAAACTCCAGATATGTATGAATAAAATCAATATGATAAACAAGGTAAGCATGTCATGATCACATACAGGATCGAACAATCACTGCAAATGAGGATTCTACCTTGGCAAAAGGGCTATAGTCACAATCAACCTCCGCTTGTTCGCTGCCAATGTCTGAGTAAGAAATGTAGTACACAACCACTGCCCAGACAAGGGAAACAAAGGATTAGACACAGCATTTGGAACAAAGGGGAAAACAGATAAACTGTCCTTACTGATGAAATCAAGCAATCTTGTGACTATGCAAGTTTGTAAGCAAGCAATTGAAGCTGCAAAGGTGCAATTTTTCTGCTGGCAAACGAATCATTTTTAACTCACATAGGCACGCGAAAACGGGATATAGGAACAGGCGGCTGCCTGACGTCGCTTGATGCTTGCACCGGTCAGAAAGGCAAACTACTTGCACAATCAGACGGATAAGAGGGTGCTGAATCCACCCTCTTTCCAGCGTAGCTCGCGCAGAGGAATAGATGCGCTTTCCACTGGCCGACGACAGGGGCGCACGATAAATCCACGAGGCTCGAACTTGGGCTACAGGACGCGCCTCGGAGGGAACTAGAATGCGAAGGACACCCAGATTCTACTCGTTCGACAACGATTCTCGCAGAAAATGAGCGAGATCGCAGGTGTATGCGTCGCAGGAGATCGGAGTGATACAGAGAAAAATTTCTTGGCCACCGGCCGATTTCACCAGTGTTTCTTTCCAAATCGAGAGGCGGCGGCGGCGAGCTTTCCAAATAGAGGGAGGGACGTGAGTATTTCCGAAATTGGCGAGAAAAACGACAAACTTTCCGAACCAGGACTAGGGTAGTAAATGAAATAGACAACAACTTTGGTATTCAGTTTAGTAAGAATTTATGTTCGTTCAATATACACCAGATCAATTAAATAAATAAGCTTAACACAACTTGTTAAACTAAACAAACAAACTTGAACACATATGTGTTCAGCTCGTTAACGTTTGTGAACAGCGTTCGTAAACCATGTTTATTAATAAAATTCTTATAAACATGTTAAATAAATAAATTTAAATTATCAAACTTAATAACCAATCAAACGAATAAAAGTCTCAAACAATCAAACAAGCTTAAATTGAAAGCTCGATAACATCTAAACAAACCAAGCTCAGATCAAGCTCGAACCAAGCTCACACCAAGCTTGAATTGAGAGTTCGATAATATCTAAACGAATCAAGCTCAAGTCAAGCTTCAAATAAGCTCATAAAAAATAAACCAAGCCAAGCTTGAACAATCATTTCAAAGGCTTGGTTCATTTTAAGCTCGGCTCGATTACCTTATCAAATAAGTTTGAACACCTTAAAGCTCGGCTCGGTATGTTGACATCCCTAATCAGGACGACGAAGCCGATTTTCCGAACTGGCAATAACGAATCAAACTAACGCTAATTTTAAATCCAGCGTAAGCTCATAAAACATAACCAACTCAAACTTTTAACAATTATTTATTTGATTCATTTTAAATTTAACTTAATTCATTCGATTATCTTATTAAATTAAGCAGGCACTGTAATCCCCATCGAACGTTTGCTACATACTTCACAATAGAAATGATAATAAATTTAATTAATGAAAAATAAATTCAACGATAATTTAGAAGATGTGCTTTATAAAACTAAGGGTATAAAATTTATATTTTAATTATGATTCCCATCTATCAAATATTAAAAATAAAAATGAAACAAATTTTATTTTCATTCCACCCTCCTAATTTTGCATACAAGCACCTAGAAACAACCTCAGATCGTAAGTTTTATTTATATCTCGGTATATATACTTAACTAAGATATAATATCTCATTATTTACCGAGAACGATAAGTTAATTGTTAAACGTTTGGATTTCTTTAAAAAAAATTAAAAATACTTTTATGATATTTCATGTATTAAAAATATTTTTATTTCAACAATATAGTCATTACTATACCATATTAAAAAATATATATTTTTTCCTACTACAACTTATCAAAACGATTATAAAAATTATTTTAATTTAGATAAAATTAGTATAGTAGCTACTTAACGTGATAGTAGAATTCACTCCACTATGTACCTTCTGACTATATACCTGAATTTATCTCCCTCCTTCCATACCTATGGTAGGCTAAGGGGTCGCTGAGGTGACGGATCTATCTTTTACTTAACTTAATAGTGTATCAATTAATTAGCAAGTAGTACAGAGTATCCAAGGTGTTTTATCAAACCGCATAGGTAATTTTACCAATTATTTAAATCATGTGCCTAACTTTTAAAATGACCTAATCACATACATTATACCCATTTACCCCATCATTTACCCTAATCAATTACTACATTAGGATTTTTTGTTTAAAAACATAATTTTTTAAATACATATTCATATTAAAAAATTATTAAATTATTACTTAAAAAAATAGACCCGCAATCTTAGCAGCCCCCTATTATTACTCTCAATATATTATGTCACATTGATGTGTAAGGGTATGTATATAATTATGACAACTAAATAAATACATAAGACATAGTTTCATGTCATTCAAACATCAATTATAAATAATATATTGAGAGCAAAGATTGTTAAATACGAATCGATCTAAAAAAACGTAATCCGAATTGATTGTTACAATGTAACAATCTATTTGAGATCACACTATACACAATAATCTGAATCAATTGTTATACTGCAGTAATCGATTAAAAAGTTTAATTTGAATTTAAAAAATCATTTCTCCTAATATATAGTGTGCCAACTTGATGTTTGCGAATATTGATATAATCAGGAGAATTAAATGAACACATAAAACTTGATTTCATATCATTTTGAGCTTTCAACGCCCATCAGCTGATATTGGTCGAACCAGTTGATGTATATAGGGAACTCAAAACGGCATGGAACAAGGTCCTACGTGCTCGTCTAGTTCTTCGAATTATATTCACACTTCCGAACATCAATTTAACATACTATATTGAGAGTAATTATTTTTTTAAATGCAAATTAGATTTTTTTCAAAGACATTCATGTTTTTTTAAAAAATACTACTCTCAATATAGTGATGGGACCTCTAACACCGGCTAGAGGGGGTAATAGACGGTCCACCCCAATTTGATCGCTTCTTATGTATTCGTTAGTGCACAACAAAAATACAATACTAATTCGAATACTAAAGCTAATATTAAAGACAAGAAAGAACTACATGTTAGTGCAATTTGCGCTAATCATCAAACTTAGATTTAGATGAATGACAAATGGATTAAAGTTCGATATTGACAAGAAAGAATTAAAATGGATGCAATCTAAGATTTCTAGGTTTATCAGTGGATTTTGACCAAACCCCACTTATGGACCTAGATAGCTCTAGCTCTAATTGCACTTGTGAATTTCTGAGATTGCAAAGAGTTTAAATATGATATTCATTATTTATTTTAACTTCTCAGATGTATTTAAGTGTAATAAGGTGGGCCTAATATAAAATCATATCAGACCCAACGTGGTACTGATAATATAACCGACAAAAACCCTTCATATTTAGCCCAGGTCGTCAGTTTCTGGGAATCGACCCCTGGCGGTTTGCCAGCGGATTGCCAGCGGATACCATGCACCCACCGCTTGTGCTAGGCCCTGGGGGCTAACTACACCTTAAATAAGAGAAGTTATGCAGCAAGGAGAGAGAGGAAAGAGAAGAGAGAGAAAAAAGTAGAGAAAAGAAAAACGACAAAAAAAAGATAGATTTGTCCGGAGGGTAAAATGACACTTAAAAAAATGCATCCTTTGGTAAATACCAAAGTAACATATACCTTTTAATTTAGTCAATTCAGAAATTATGTACACCTTTTAGTAAATTAACCCTGCATGTTTAATTTCTTTTCAACCTTAATTTGACCCTCTACCTTTTAGATTGAAAGTTAACGGGTTAATGTAAATATATCGCCACCACTATATTTGTATTGGTAAATATCTTTTGCCACTTGTAACAAATGTAGTTTCAATGATACGACTTAGACAAGGCTTTTCTCGACAGACTCCATCTGAGATATCAGTGATTCTTTCCCCATGAACAATCCTTCAATTTCATTTGCCAATCATGGGAGGAGATTAAATGCTATAAAAAGAGAGGAGCAAAAGGAGGAAAGAATCAATTTGACACTAATGACAGTATTTAACAATAAAATGTCTTGGAAAACACGATCTTACTAGGATGCTTTAGGAATCAATTCTTGTTCATTGATATAATTTTTTTTATAATTTATTATTTTAAATTTTAATTCAATTAACTTTTCTAGTCTTATATATATTTAGAGATAAAAGTCTTATATTTGAAGATAAGGTACCAAAGAATATAACTTTATGCATAACTTGTTGCTTTATTGAACATATAATTTGCCAAGTGATCTTTCATTTGATTGAAAATAATTTATGGTAGTCACAAAAAAAAGAAACACGAAAACTATATTTTAAACTTAGGTTTGCAATTCTCACATCACACATGGAACAATACACCCAAGGCCAGTCAAGGGATTTGATCAATCAAGCTTACACTAAAATTGTAAGATTATTCAATACTCATGACTTGTTCAAAGAGTCATGTCAAACTTAAGTCTCGTTTAGTCTAATTTGACTATTTGGGAGTCTCATTTGTTTTTGGTACATGAATAAGAATAAAAATGGATTTTATAGTAGACTAAAATGAGAATATGTTTAACCATTCCAATGTTATTATTTAGCTTATAAGCTGGGATTATATATGATTGTGAATATTGTTGTTTGGTTTGTCAAATGTTTGGAAATACAAATGCAACAAATACCATATTTATCATTAAAATAAATAATAATATTTCTATAAGTTTCTATACATTTTGTCACCAAAATTACTTGTATAGTATTTTGTAATTATTTTCTTATTAATTATTCCTAATAATTTAAAACATATTTTAGTTTGTTTCATATCTAGTATGTTATTTAATAATTTTAAAAGGTTTTTAAAAACATTTTTTTAAAAGGATTTTAAAAGAATTATTAAAAGGTTTTTAAAATAATTTCTAAAAAGATGTTTACATTTTTTAAAAATAATATATTGTTAATTTAATTAAGATTTTGGATTTAATTAAACTTGTTAATTTAATTTATGGTTTTCATTTAATTAAGACACGGTAAGAGATGAAAATGAATTCATTTAATTTATGACTTTAACCAATTAAATTTACATTATACCTTTCAAAACCCTACCCCTTCCCACCCTACGATCCCCACCGGCGGCGCACCGACATGGATCCCCACCGGCGGCGCACCGACATGGATCCCCACAGGCGCGCCATCGCAGCCTACTCAGCCACCGCCGGAGCCTACGCAATTGCCGCGGCCACCTTCGCACGTGGTGCCTCCGCCAGCGAGACATCCGTCGCATCGGCCTTCGCAACTGCCATCGCGACCTCCGCAGCCAAAGCGGCTGCTGTAGCTCTGGCAGTCGACGCAGCTACTGCAGCCGTCGCCACCGACGCCACCGACTCCGCCTGATCCCGTCCTTCTATCCCCTCCCCTTTGATCCCGTCAACAACCCTCTTCCCCCGCTGACCCCTTATGAATTAGTTTCTGGTAGTTAATTTCGTGTATGCTTTAGACATTTTTAGATGGTTTCTTTAATTGCAAGACATTTATTAATTGCAAGGCATTGTACACCATTCTGCCTGAGAAGGTCAGTGCTTGAAATTTCATAGTAACATCATATGCCTTCGATCAAAATCTTAGACTCTTGTGAATGTTGGTTTTTGAAAGGGATTTCATCTAAAACTCCAGGATCCTTGTTACCCCTCTAGTCTTGTGTCCTAAAGGGACTTTAGAAGGTATAATTTATAAGCAACTTTTTACATGTCCTTGTAACATGGTACGTACATGAGGTAGATATGCATTGTGTTATTTGTATTAGCCAATTACACGCGCTCACTGCATTAGGTTGGGCATGGTTCAGTCTAGAGGGAACGGTCATGATGTTGCGCGAGCTTGAGTAATTGAATGCATCTTGCTAGGCATGCAAATTCCTCATTGAAAACGTTCCATCCTGTTAAAAGCTCTATCTCAGTTTTATGTCTATCGACAGTTGAAACCTGCCTGTGTCCTTTCTTGAGTCTTTCACAAAGGGATAATGCATCTCCATTCTATGTCTTGAGTGCACATGTGAAGAGTGAGTTGATTGTCAGATCATACGGAAGACTTGTCGAATCTTGTGCACTAGTGGGAACCAATATTCGTCTAAAACGAATCAACTTCATCTAGTTAATCTTGTTTTAGGTATGCTTGCAGTTGTCAGGTTCCAGTGCATTAGCTTTTTCTTATATGGATTTTGAGCTTTTATGTTAAAGCCAGCTCCACTTTGATATTTTATTGCAACTTCATAACAGTCAGTACTTGGGAGTTATTGCTTGTACACTGAGTTTCTGATTATTTCTGATTCATCTTATCAACAAGTTCCTTATATAACTATCTG
>JBAMIB010000002.1:6703561-6716231 GCA_037177415.1 Kaempferia rotunda
AAAAGTCAATAATTGCTTTTCTTTATTTTTTTTCTGATACAGAGAGGCACAAGTTATTGGAGATTTTAATGGCTGGGATGGGTCCCACCACAAAATGGAAAGAAACGAATTTGGGGTTTGGTCAATTAGAATTCCAGACTCTGGAGGCATCCCATCCATTCCACACAATTCCAGAATCAAATTTCGGTTCAAACATGGCAATGGGATTTGGGTTGACAGGATTCCAGCATGGATCAGATTTGCTACTCTTGACCCTACTAGGTTTGCTGCTCCTTATGATGGGATTTATTGGGATCCACCACCTTCAGAAAGGTCAGAAATATTTGCCCAAAAGGATTCTGGTCACCATTCTCTTGACTTTCTATGTACTTTGCAGGTATGTATTCAAGCATCCTCGACCTCCAAAACCTGCTGCTCCAAGGATCTACGAAGCTCATGTTGGGATGAGTGGCCCTGAACCACGTGTAAGCACTTACAGGGAATTTGCAGATAATGTCTTGCCTCGTATACGAGCAAATAATTATAACACCGTTCAGTTAATGGCTATCATGGAACACTCTTACTATGGATCTTTTGGTTACCATGTTACCAACTTTTTTGCTGTAAGTAGTAGATCTGGGACACCAGAGGATCTCAAGTATCTTATAGACAAAGCCCATGGTTTAGGAATACGAGTTCTGATGGATGTCGTTCACAGCCATGCTAGCAACAATGTTACAGATGGTCTTAATGGGTATGATGTTGGACAAAGCACTCAAGAATCATACTTCCACACTGGAGAAAGGGGTTATCATAAGCTATGGGATAGCCGATTATTTAACTATGCTAATTGGGAAGTTCTACGCTTTCTTTTATCAAACCTACGATGGTGGTTGGATGAATTCATGTTTGATGGCTTCCGATTTGATGGTGTGACTTCAATGCTCTACCATCATCATGGAATTAACATGGCATTCACTGGAAACTACAGTGAGTATTTCAGTGAGGCTACCGATGTGGATGCGGTTGTTTACATGATGCTTGCAAACCACTTGGTGCACAAGGTTTTGCCAGATGCCACTATTGTTGCCGAAGATGTTTCTGGTATGCCAGCTCTATGTCTACCGGTCTACGAAGGTGGAGTTGGTTTTGACTATCGTTTGGCCATGGCAATCCCTGATAAGTGGATTGATTATTTGAAGAATAAAATAGATATTAAATGGTCAATGAAAGACATTGCTTGGAGCTTAACAAACAGGCGATATACTGAAAAGTGCATAGCATATGCAGAGAGTCATGATCAGGTAAATCTTAAGTACTAAAGAAGTTTATATGTTGTTATTGTTTGTTTGAGTATGACACTTGGAACTGTTTTGGGCCCATGGCAAGTGAGGAAATACTTCTAAATAAAAAAAAAATGTTGTGGCTGTTAGTTAGCCATTTTATATTGCCATTACATTGCAGGCATAGTGGACACTTGTCTTTACCACCGTACATGCCTAGGCAATGATGAAGCCACATGCACTAAATGCTTTCTTCTATCTATGGTATCCAAGCTTTGTGATACTGAAGCATGATCTAGACTGAAATTTATCACTTTGTTGAATGTCATAACTACACCATGTCTTATTTATGCTTACAATTAGCACTATGAACTGACATTCTTGACTCAATTTTATGTTGCATCTAGACAGTAAAATTTACAGAATTTATGGCCTTTAAGATAATAGAGTCTTGACAAACTTTTGGACAGAGTAATTCACATAAATAAGCTTCAGCCTGTAGTCTCTATTACTTGGTGTCTTTGGTGACACCCATACATATGTTGGCATGAATTGCCCTGGTAAGGGTATGTTATATCTGACAGTTAGATTACATTGACTGTATGTTCTCACTTGATAATTTGTTGCATTTGACCCTTAAACGCTATACTTGTGTACCATATTCATACCAAGACTAGTATATCCTTCAAGTGAGGTATGACCATTTAATCGCTTGAACACATTGGAATATGAATCAGTGATTCACTAGCATGTTTTATGAAAATCAATGATATTCTTCTTGCTCATTTTAGGCCATTGTGGGGGACAAAACGATTTCCTTCCTTCTAATGGACAAGGAGATGTATTCAGGCATGTCCAATTTGAAACCTGCTTCGCCTCTCATTGATAGAGGAATTTCACTACACAAGGTTTGTTTTAAGCTTGGAATTATCTCTCATGCACATAAAGGACATTTCTATGTCCTTGTTATGATGTTCCTTGTACATCGTTCATTGTTAGAATAATTTTTTGAGGCTGTCAGTGTAGTTCTTGTTTTTCTTTATGTCCATTACTTGTCATACCACTATGAAAACATGCAGATGATTCACTTCATAACAATGGCGCTGGGTGGTGAAGGCTACCTAAATTTCATGGGAAATGAGGTAATGGATCATGATTCTTTATGGTTCTATCATTGAAATTCTGGACAGCATGAAAGTACCATAACTGAACAATATTTTGTGAAAGAGAATGATCAAATGACCTCTGATTGCTTGACACATTCTCAACACACATATGCGGTCATTATTGAACACATAAAGATTACGAAACCAGCATAAGAGAAGACTACCTAGAGATTTTTAAGGAAAAGGCATTTTTCCTTCAAAATTTCACATTTTTTATGCCAAAGGAAATATTGACTGACATCAATCAGATTATCAATGGAGTAGTTTTTCTTTGTAAATGACACGTAATACAGAAAGTGGGATAGGTTTCACTTATTAACACTCCTTTTTGCAATTGATCGATTGTGGCATCAGTTGATTATATATATATATATATATATACCTTTATGTGAGTGGTTGTGGGTGACGTCCGACGTGGGTGGGTGACGTCCGACGTGGGTGATCTGTTATGGCCAAAATCTATTAGGTAATCCTTCTCTCATATGCACGCAAATACTCTCTTCTCTCTCCTTTGATTGCATGCAAGGTGGTACTAGTTTAGAAACCAGCACTAAGGTTTGTAGAAACTAGCACCACATGCTAACACTACCAAACCATCACCATCCACCTTGGTGCTGGTTTGTAAAAATCAGCACCACCTTGGTGCTGACACCACCAGACCAGCACCATCCACCTTGGTGCTGGTTTGCTGGTTTCTACAAATGCTGGTCTTTAAAGACTAGCACCACCTTGGTTGGTTTCTATAAACCAATACCAACTTGCATGCAGTCAATGGAGAGAGAAGAGAGTTGTTGCATGCAGATGAGAGAGGGATTAAAAAATATTAGATTTTCGTCGCGTCAGATCGTTCACGTAGGACATCGCCCACAACTGCTCACTTAAAGGTTTGCAAGTTATCATTCTTGTATATATATTCCTTTTGTAATGATTAACATCTTAGACTAATGAATTTAGACTTATCAGTGATAAGATGGTCACAAAAATTGGAATCAATGGTCTAATCATCTTGAAGGATAACAGAAGACAAGCTTTCACCATTGCAGTTTCAGTCATGAAGCAATTCTAAATAGTAAAAATATCAAATTCAGTAACATTAATTTTGGTTTTTAAAGATTTTATATGATGTATATATTTTTTTTTACTTTGAAATGCAATTCAATTGGCTTCAGATGCAATTCTAAATAAAGAGGCAGACATGTTTGTATCCAGTAAAATTTATATCATATGGATTTTTTAGTGCAAACTATCTGATGAATCTTTACTTTCCAATGGACAAAAGTTTCTGATTTCTAATATCTTTTTATTTGTTTATGTGATTGTTTCCTAATCATTACAAATGTGACATTATCAATATTTAGTTCATGATAGTTTTTAATCCTTTACTTTATGGCATCATCTAAATCTGATAGGATTTTGTAGTTTGGCCATCCGGAATGGATTGACTTCCCAAGGGAAGGCAATGGTTGGAGCTATGATAAGTGTAGACGCCAGTGGAACCTTGTGGACACTGATCACCTAAGATACAAGGGTTTAATTTGAACATCTTATTTATCATCTAAGCTACTTTATTGTCTACATTTTACTGTGATTCTTGTAATCTTATTCGTGAAACCATCCATTATGAATGCCTTTTATTCATGTGCATAGCAATATTTTTAGGGCATGTATACTCTTTAATTTTCTATCATTTTCATGAGGTGTTTTACTCGAACTCTACAAATTCCTTTAACTTCACTCACAATATGGTTTTTCATTATAGAGATAATTTATTATTCACTTCTCATCCCCTAGAGTAAAACCACTTCTCATCCCCTAGAGCAATTAGTTTTTACATTCATTTATCTGTATGCACCACAGAAATTTCCATAGTATTTCTTGGAAATAATAAGCCACTTAAAAATAATGGATTGCTTCTACATTAACATTTAGATTCCTTTTCATAACTTTTGCATGAATTGTTAAAATAGAAATATTATTATATATGTACGTGTCTTTAGTGTCTTCTACCTGTGTTTCTTTTGATTTGTTACTCTCAGATCGTTGACCAAATATATGTTTTGTTTTGACATCAAAACAGCACGTGAATGCCTTTGATAGTGCAATGAATTTGCTTGATGATAGATTTCACTTCCTTGCATCAACAAAGCAGATTATGAGTAGCACATCTGAAGAAGATAAGGTCAGTATGACTTTTATTGGTTTTATTCCTCTCTTGATCCTCTAGAGTTCAACCTTTGCGTGAAAAGTCACATTTAGGATTTCATTTGTCCTGTCAAATGTTGAATTCTATCTTATACTCTCTTTCCAGTGTTGTAACTTTTTTTTTAAAATATAAAATATAAAAGTAAGAGAGGATCAGTGTTGTAACTTATATGTCCAACTTTTATGACATAAAAACTCTTGGTTATTCTAGCTAAATTTGGAAAGTCATTCACTTGCCATGCCCAAGAATCAGATATTCAGATGTGCTCACATCTAATTCAAATGTTTGTGGTGTTGACACTACTATCAATCTATAAGCTTAATTACCCTTGGTAAAATTAGTAATCATCTATAAGATTAATTACCTGGATAAAATTAATTACCACATCCTTGAAAATGACAAATCTTTAGAAAAATCAATTGTGGCTAAGCAATTTGATTTGGCATAGTTTAATATACTGAATTTTTCCTCTTGGCCCAAGATACTATGTATCGCAGCACGTAGTCTATAGTCAGTGACTCAGGTGTTGATTAGTACATAAATAAGTATTATTTGAGGTTTCATACCTTGTTGGGATGGATATGTGGTACTTTCCAATATGCAGATAGGGTAATTGTGGTAATCTATCCCTCTAACTAAGTTTCAGAGTTGGTGTTTTCCGATGCAACTGTATTCTGATAGTTCTTCCAGATTTGTTTGCCTTTCCAAAGGTTTTGATGAATTTTATGTGCTTCTAAATATTCATTTTTATCCATATCGATTCCCAAACCTTTGAAACTTAAGCATCTCAATTTTCCATTCGCTGGATTTTGTTTCCACTCCAAACTAGTGAAGAAGCAGGTTCTTTTGAATCTTTTCATTTAGTGGAGGTGCATTAAGAAAAGCTAAATACTAAACTTCATAATTCTTATTGCAAGTTAATGATGATTGGATTTTTATAATATGTTCGGTAGAAGAAAGGAAAGGGAATGGAATGAATTATTCCTTGTGATTTCGTTTCAATCTTTCTATGCACAACCTTGCTAGTGGAATGGTGAGTTCATTCCATCTGTGCTATGGTCTAAGAGCTTGAATTGGGTAATCACTGCTACAAAACACCATATTACCTATCAATTTTAAGGTTTAAATGGGAATATAATAAATAATTCCACATGTCATTTCATTAAATTTATGGAACCAAATATCTGAATTGAATAGATCATTCCACATGATTCTTGATAACTTGAGAAATCTGTACTTGTAAAACAGTTATGAATGAGAGTTGAGTTATATCCAGCTCATCTTAAAGAGAAATATAGTTTTTTTTCCCTCATTGTCTTGGTAGTAAGATGTGAATTCTAATTAAGATAATTAAAAATGATTTAAGATGTTTCAATCTTACCAGTGATACATCCTTTCATCAAATTTGATTGAAAAACAAAATTCATGTTGGCTTGAAACTCACAGGGATTATTGATATTTTGTATCAATCATCTAATTGCACTCGCTGGGCCAAATGTCAATTTTTTTTCATGGTCCTTAAACAATTAACCTCAAAAATGTAATATGTTTATATGTTTTTAGCTACTAGCCTAAAGTACAGACATGACTTTTGCTCAGTTTGTATCCAAAAATGAAATTGACCTGTTGGTCATTCCTTATTTTTGTTCTGTTTTCATTTAAATCAAGATTATACTAAAAAGAACTGTTGATGAGAACGGTCAATTGCTTCTTCCCAACAATTTTACAGTTTGAAACTACTCAGTTGTTTATCCATGTTAGGTTATCGTGTTTGAGCGTGGAGATTTGGTTTTTGTGTTCAATTTCCATCCAGAGAACACCTATAGCGGGTAACTGTCTCATTAACATGATAAGTTTCGTTGAGATATGGACCAGTACTAGTCTTTTCTTGCTTTGCAGATACAAGGTTGGCTGTGATTTACCAGGGAAATACAGGGTTGCACTCGATAGTGATGCTCCGGAATTTGGCGGACATGGACGAGTAAGATGCCATGTTCATAAGTGATATTGTTACACAAGCTACATTTACTTCCTGAGTTGTAGTTCTGGAACAGCTAGTCATGCCATTGCACATGGGACATTCACTTTTCACAGTGACAAAAGTAGTCTAAAATTCGTATCTGCTAATATCTTCAAGCAAGATCTGAGCTCCATGAATGCAAACTAATCTTTATACAAATTTGCTTTCCCTCTTTGCAGGTTGGCCATGATGTAGACCATTTTACAACTCCTGAAGGAATTCCAGGAGTCCCAGAAACAAACTTCAACAACCGTCCCAACTCGTTCCAAATCCTATCCCCTTCTCGCACTTGCACGGTACAGTAGCCTCAATGTGAGGCTTGGTTCTTACTGCAGAGTAATTTTGCTAAACCCTTCGCTTCATGCCTTCTGTTCATGTCAGGCTTATTACAAAGTCGACGAAGCTGCTGAGCAACCTGGTGAAGAAACCTCCATGAGTGAAACAACGGTGTCAGGGATTCTGGATCAATCCGAAGTCGATGAAACCTCTGAAATCCCAGGTGAAGAAACAACTGAAATAGCAACGTTGTCCCTGGATGATTCGAAGATTGATGAAACTGCTGAATTGTCGAGTGACAACAGACAAACAGAGGATTCTTTTGATCAAGCTCCTTTAGAAGATTGTTCAGGTGAAATTAGAGAGTGAGTATAAAGCAGACAAGGAAAAGTCTCTTCCTAATTATCTTGGTTTCAAAAGAAAAATGCTCTGTTAAAGGACATTTAACATGTGAAAAAAATATGGGTAAATGTACATAGATCTATTAGAGATGGACTGTTTTTTAGGCTGTGGCAATGACAGAGAGAAAAGTGAGAAAGAGAGAATATCTTTCATTTTGGGAGGATCATCGAGGAGACTGAACAACTTCTAAATTTAAGTCTCCCTGTTGGAAAATGTTTAACAGCATCCACAGGAGAGATATTTCTCTCAAATATTTGAGAGAAATATAGACAAATATAGACAAAGAGCAAATATAGACAGATAATTTGATACTGTAAATTATCGAAGCTATAATTTCCACATTCCTGTTGAGCTATGCCCAGCAACTTTTCTTGGCACCATCAAATGCTCCGCCAACATTTTTCGGTATGCACACCAGTAGCTATATTTCCATTACGTTAAAACTAAATGCTTAATCTTTAGTATCTTATTACCGTGCATGAACATTTCAGGTCTTAATATTTATTGTAACTAAGCTTCCAAGGTACTGAATGCAGGAAGAAAATTCTTGCATCTTGGTAGATTAACATCAGAAGAGTTTCTTTTTAACAGTTAAAGGTTCAGACATATAAAGCAATTGTAACCAGATTGCTCATGGATGGATGGATATTAGTTATGAATAGTTCATCTTATATATTCAGGTCAGAGTTTACACTAATTTGTAAGTATATTTATGATCACCTAACAGTACAATATAAATTAATGGACATTAATTGAATCTTTAAAATTTCTTGCATAAATTGTATAAAATACTTTCATTTACATCTCTATTTCAACCACTTTAATTCCATATAATTATCTATGCTTTATTTATCATATCTATGAGGTTCAACTGATAGCAATTCAGTCATTTATCCTTTGAGCTGCTATTTATGCCAATTACATAATTTCAAATTATATAAATTATAAACACACACAATTAATCATGTCACCGAGAAAAGGACCACTCACCAAATCCCATTGCAACTAATTGTAAAATTAATTGATCATGACTCCATGATTCCACCTAATTCCAGGTGACTAATGCCATAAACACTTCTTGGTAAATATGAAATATTCTTTCTTTTGACAAATACAAATGGATAACTACTAAAAAATAACATTTCTCATAATGTAGATAGATCTTTGTGTTTGACTCTGACGGCTGGCCCATGACTCCATATCCAGCTGCGAACTCTCTGCACGCCGTATCTTTCAAATGTCAACGTTCTCTCCTCTTTGTCGTTGCTAAAAAAGGACGGCAAGTCCGCCTGTCTGTTCTCGCCGTCAGCAGCCTGAAAAATTTACCATAAAAATTCGATTTTTAATCTTGTGGATTTTTGTACGCCTCTTCGTTCCAAATCTTCTGAATTTCCCTTCTTAACTGCGTTAATCCTGTAGAGTCGACCAATCCATCCGTATCCAATCTGTTCATTCCTCCCTTCCCCCTTTCAGCTCCTCCCATGGCCTCCGCCCTGCGCCTCCTCCTCGCTCTCGCGTCCCTGGCGGCGCCGGCGGCCTCTTCCGGCCTCGGCTTCGACTTCCACCACCGGTTCTCCGACCCCGTGCGCCGGTGGGTCGAGGCGCACGGCGGCGCCGCCGCTTCCTGGCCCGGAAAGGGCACCGCCGAGTACTACTCCGCCCTCGCCCGCCACGACCTCGGCCGCTTACTCCCGGAGCTCTCCTTCGCCGACAGCAACGCCACTTTCCGTATCAACCAGCTGGGATTGTACGTTCCTCGTCTCCTCGATCCCTCGAATCGATTCTGGGACTCGAAAGCTGGGATTTTTTTTTTTTTTTAAATCTCTTTCACCTGATCGTTTTGGTGTTGGTGGATTGTAGCTTGCATTACGCGATCGTGGCGTTGGGGACGCCGAACGTGACGTTTCTGGTGGCGTTGGACACCGGGAGCGATCTGTTCTGGGTGCCCTGCGACTGCAGACAATGTGCTCCGACCACTTCTCCTTCATACGGCGTAAGTCAAAATCTGTTCTTTTGTTAAAAGAATTCACGTATGCAAACACAGTTCAAAAGACAATCAAGCAATCCCGATTCGTTTGCTGAACAAATTTGATCCTTAGTTGTTTGTTTGTCTTCCATTTGGCTTGCTCTGGACAATAATTTTAATCATTGTTAACAGAATATCAGGTTTGACATCTACAGTCCGAGTTCATCATCAACGAGTCAAACAGTATCCTGCAGCAACAGCTTATGCGATCGAAGCCAAAGTTCTTGCAGTGGAGCAAACAGCACTTGCCCTTACTCGGTGCAATACGTGTCGTCTAATACCTCATCTTCTGGAGTTCTAGTTGAGGATGTTTTGTACTTCACAACTGAGAATACTGCTGTGCCTCAGATTGTTCCGGCACGAGTTGTTTTCGGGTACTCCACCATTTTATTATGCAACACAATCGACTAAGTCGAGTTGTAGGCTTTGGATCACTATCAGTTTGCTCAATTCAGTGATGGATTTCATGCTGAATTCAAATCTTGTAGATGTGGTCAAGTTCAGACAGGCTCATTTCTAGATGGGGCAGCACCGAACGGTTTGTTCGGGCTCGGTATGGAGAACATATCTGTTCCTACCATGCTCTACAATCAAGGACATGCTTCCAATTCCTTTTCGATGTGCTTTGGAGACGACGGCTTTGGAAGGATCAATTTTGGAGACAATGGTAGCACAGGCCAACAAGAAACTCCATTTGTGATTGACAGGAGTTTGTAAGTAATATAGGTGTTTTCTTTTTGATAATGTATCTCGATTGCTAACTCATGAGTTTGCTTTTGGGTGTTTGATCCAGGCCTTATTACGCGATCAGCATAACTGGAATTGTAGTCGGGAATAGCTCGATACAAACTTCTTTTAGAGCAGTGATCGACTCTGGTACCTCCTTTACTTATTTAGCTGATCCAATGTATACTGAACTCGTTCAAAGTGTAAGATGTTTGGTTATCGATGTCTTCGAAACATATCCCAGACAATGTGCATATCTAGTACCTCACAATTTCCTTTCTTTTATCACAGTTCAGTTCACAAGTACAGGATCAACCGAGCAATCCCGATCCGAATATCCCATTCGAATATTGCTACGATGTCAGGTCATTTTCATGAACTAAAAACCACTCGAAAACTTGTAAATGTTCCTTGGATGTCACCTAATGCAATCCCAATTTTGCTACAGTCCCAATCAAGACGCGATAGTTACACCCAATATAAGTTTTACGGCGAGCGGCGGTGGCATTTTTCCAGCCAATGATCCAATAATCTTGTTCACCACCGATCGGGTAACGGCTAGATGGTTTGTTTTTGTTCAAAGTTCATGAGAAAATTTACCTTTCTTGTTCTCTGTGGTTTGCAGGAGAGTGTCTACATGTATTGTTTGGCTGTGAACCGGAGCGATGGGATGAATATAATCGGCCGTAAGTGTGCAAAATATCGATCAAATACTTCGATTCTTTGTTCTTTGAACTTGAGTATTCAAATTGATGAAGCATACATATCTTATGTAGAAAATTTCATGACCGGCCTCCAAATTGTCTTCGATAGAGAAAGGATGGCATTGGGCTGGATGAACTCTGACTGTAAGTGAAAAAACCAATCATTTGCATCCAAGTTCGATACAATATGACCTTTACCATAACTCGGCAACCCTTCATGTTAGGCGGGAACTCGACGGACACCCCAGAAGGACCAAACACCACCCCTCTGTTCCCTGTATCGAGGCCGCCTCCAAGCTCCGGTAGTGTGAAACATAAAATGGCCACAAGAGCCCTCTTCGCGTCGTTCCTAATTCTAACGACTTTGGTCGTTCTTTCATCGCATTCCACTTGATCTTATTGCAATTAGTTCAAACTTATAGGAGACATGGTGTACATGAATTTTGATCCTCTTCGTGTTCATTTTATCTTGTTAATAAAAGAGAAACATGTTCATTGTGATTCTCTACCGTTTGTGTTTGTGTGCTTGTTAGTGTTTGTTAAATAGGCAGTTGGAAGTTATGTAACTATAGACAGAGACTCAATCAAGCAACAACAGCGGGCCGGTTGTGAATCGCCTTTGCCTTACGCCTAGTTTACTTGCGGAAGAGAGGAAATGCAAACGTATATACCGTGTTTAACTAGCCGAAAAGCGAGAAAGGATCGAAGTATCTCTTGTGTTCTTCAGTTTCCTTGTCACAACCATATGTGTTGTAAATGTGTAGTAGCCATGCCTGGTTGTGAATTTGGGTTGAAATAAAAAATAAATAAAAATGGGGGTGTAGTTTGGAAAATGTAAAATTAGGGGGAACAATTTAGGAAATTTGCCTTTGAATTATTTGGAAACACACCTTAATTTTTTTATTTAAAAAACAACCAATTTGGAGAAGGGCGTAACGTGTTGGGCAGCCCCGACCCAGATGGTGGACTGTATTGGACGACTATACAAGCCCAAAGTTTTAGAAGGGTCTAAAATTTTTAAAGTTCATGTCTCTATATGTTTAAATTTGTTACGCTACGGACGAAGTCCGCACACCTCAATTCATTCAATGTTTTTTTAAAAAACAAAATTTAGCACCGGGATTAAGTCAATTAAATTTTAGGGTTTAGAATTTGGGTTATAATGTTCAAGTTAAAAAAATTTAAAATAAAAAAAAATTAGGTGTTCATATGTTATATATTTAGGATGCCTGATCATATTTTTTTTTTTACTTTTTAATTTTTTTTTTTTAGCTCTAGGGTTTAAGAATTATGTTATAGTGTTCAAGTAAAAAATTTTAAAATAAATTAAGTGCTAATGGATTATAATATATGTATTTAAGATTTAAAATTAGAGATTTTAAATATTTTTAAATTTTAAAAAATAAAAGGAAAAAGAAAAAAAACTGAATGAATTAGTAATTTTATTTATTAAATAATATTATAGATGAGTTTATATTAAAAAAAATTTAAAGAAATCATGGTAAACAATTTTTAATTTATTAAAAAAAATAAAATTTGAATTTAGCATCGATCGACCTTTCCTCCTCAAAAGTGAGAATAGAAGTCCGTCTTAATTAATTTGGACGGTAAGTGTTCATCGTTTCATATGTGATTTAAATATTATTCAATTTAAAATTTAAGTTTGTTTGCTTGATAAAAATGTTTAATGTCGTTCAATAAATCTCCCTCTCCCTGCAAAGAAATCCCTAAATAGATGCACAAGGTCATCCTTTATAATGGGCAAAGAAGCCCCCGGATTTGTAGAATTGAGGTTGAATCTCGGTAAAGACTGAGGAATTATACTTCTAAGCGACGACTAGCTTTGATTTTATGATCTACTCTCTCCCAATTGTGTGAGGCAGTC
>JBAMIB010000002.1:6730022-6744972 GCA_037177415.1 Kaempferia rotunda
AAGTGAGAGAATTTCACGGGGATGATTTTGCATCCGAAGAAGAGGAGGATCACAATGATGATATTGAGTTTGTGTCCGATGAAGAATGAGTTGTTGAAAATCATGGAGAAGAAAAAGTAGAATAATATGTGATATTTTATTAGTTTTGTAATTTTGAACTCATTTTAAATTTGATGTTATTGCGTTGGAGTTATAATATGCAATTTATTATTTAATTTATGATGATACCATGGAATTCGCCTAGCGGCGCCTAGTCTCCGCCTAGGCGCTCGACTAGCGCTTAGCAAATTTTAGAACCTTGTGTAAGTGCTTCAACCTTAATCAGATCTCCCAGCAGAAGCACCTTGTGCCACATCATCTTTCTAACGTATTAGGGTTCCAACATGAATAGAATCATTGCTTCAGACTGATACATCTTGATCGTGGTTCTAGCTTTAGGATCACAAATATGTTAATTTAACATTATTAAGTGCCTCTGGCTGGATCATACCTCATGAGTGTTATGCATACCATATGAACATAACTATTGTACGGTACAAGAAGGTTCAGATTCTTTAAATCTGAATCCTGAACGGCTATTGCTTTTACTTTATATGGGAATACATCTGCTAAGATTTACTTTCACCTATTTTTCTAAATCATTATCTGCTTGCATTTACACTGGTTTTACTGCAGTTTCTGCTGTTTTTACCCTTGCTTTTAAGCTACAACCTGCTATCATTTTCATTGATGAGGTCGATAGTTTTTTGGCTCAGCGACAGAAAACAGATTTTGAAGCATTGACTAGCATGAAAAATGAGTTCATGTCCTTGTGGGATGGTTTCACTACCGACCGTAAATTTCAGAATCTCATTGGCATTTTCACATATTCACTTGAGTCTATCTGGTGAATATATGCTTCATTTTCTTCCATATGAATATTTGATGCTTGTTCTTAGCCAACAATATTCCTAGTTTCCTATTTTAACTTTTATCATTTACCTGATATACTTTTCCTTTTATACGATTTATCTGATGAGGAAAACCCCATTTATGCTCTCAATATCTCTAGACACTATAATGCAACTATGTTTCATAACAAATAATCTAGTTTTATTAATTAATTTGTTCATTCATAGAGTTAGAATATCTTAATCCTCTAGTATGCCTTATTATGCTTGTGATTATGGCTGAATGTTGCCATTAGATTCATTGTTTTGTCAAGCAAAAACCATAATATTGAAGTTGCATTCCTAAGACGATGTCATGCATGATTTAGCGATTCCATTTGCCTAGCTATTCACAAAAAAAAAAAAAAATTATTTTTCAGCAATGTCATATCAAATTGAAGCTGCATTCCTATGTCCATTCCATTCAGGATATATCAATCCATTAGCCTAGCTATCAAAAATAACTGATTGTTAAAGATAATACAGGAATGCCATATAAGAAAAGACTGGAAAATGCTGCGTTTAAATTTGTTTCTTAGTATTATGACACCACTAATTAAGAAAGTTCTGCATTCTTCTTTTATTATGGATATATTTGCTTAACCTTGTGCGTCTACAATGCTGGTTGCTAGAGACAAATATTAATATACCTTTTCTTCTCTTTTCTTTGCAGGGAATGCTCGTGTGATGGTTCTTGCTGCTACAAATCGGGCATCAGAACTAGATGAGGCAATACAAAGGCGGTTTACCGAAACTTTTGAAATTGGCATGCCTGATCAAAGTGAGAGGGCCAAGATACTAAAGGTGATAGTCAAGGGTGAAAATGTTGAAGAAAACATTGATTATAAGTACATAGCCGCCTTGTGTCGTGATTTTAGTGGTTCAGATTTGCTTGATCTGTGCAAACAAGCAGCCTATTTTCCAATCAGAGAGTTACTCAATGATGAGAAGAATGGGATGGCATCCAGAGTGAGTATATTTCATTAATTTCAAATAATTCTTCAGCAAGTGAGATAGGGTTTTATTTTCAACTCTTCAAAAGTTTGATTATAATAAGTATTTCGTTTTTAGAACTTTTGGGTATTGATTCAACATTGACCAATGCATACATCTGCAAATCTCAACCTGTCTCAATTATTCTCTAGTAGTGTGTTGAGAAATTAACCTGTGTTCATGTGGCCTTGAGAAACGCATCCTCATTTTGCCCCTGAACAATGCAAGCCCCTCCCTCCAGTTTTTGCCTTGATGCCTGATAAATTTGGGCCTAATTTAGGATTTCATATGTGATCTTCTCATGGCATATCCATTCCATATGGATGCGCTTCTAAGAATTTTTCTCATTCGGCCACTAGAGTTTAATAATCGCCTGTCAACTATTGTTATTCGTTTCATTGTTGTATCATCATTACTCCATGAGCCCTTAATCCTGACGAATTGACAAAACCTTTCTACAAAATTAGTATTCAAGGGTTTTTTTTCTTCCCATTTGTCTAACTTAAAAGGACCATGCATACTACAACTTAATAAAGAGATTCGTATTTGAAAACCATGCTTTTGAGGGTTTCCAAGTAGGGGGAGTAAAAATTCGGTAAAACCGAATTAATCGAATCGAACCGACTGAATTAGAAATTTGGTTCGGTTAATTTGGTTTTTATTTTTTTTTTTTTAAAAAATAGTTTGGTTTTCGGTTAATTTGGTTTAATTTTGGTTTTAAAATTCATAATTTGGTTAGACCAAATAAATCGAATAAGGTTATTAATTTTATTATTTTTTATTTAAAAATGTAACTAATTAAATAAAATCTAAATTTGATTAATTTGGTTTTATAATTTTGATTAATACAGTCGAAAACTGAATTAATTGATCTGTAATCGGTTTGGTTTGTTCGGTTTTTTAGAAAAATTTGGTCAGTTCGGTTGGTTCGAAAAAATGGTCAGTTTGTTCGATTTTCGATTTGTTAAGTTTGGTTCTGTCGGTTTTAACGGAATATGCAGTTCTATTTCCAAATTAATGAAAATAAAACAAAGTTTAAATTTTTTTTTTTTGGCAATCTCTTTATTTATAGAATGTTAATTTGTTTACCCCCTTGTTTCTATATAATCACTGTTGCTAGTTGAAATTTTTTATAAGCTGAAACCATGAGTGCTTCATAACAATCTCCGTCTTACTCTTATCAGCAGGGTCCAAGGCCACTCAAACAGACAGACTTGGAGAAAGCATTCATAATCTCTCCAAAGGCAAAGAAATTAGCCAGTTTAAAATCACCAGCACTGTTTGCATAGACTGAGTCAGATAATGAGCAGGTCCGTAATGCCATTTTTGAGTTCTCAAAATTTGTGTCTCGCCTAGTGAACAACCAATCAGATAACCAGGGTGATCTAGCCCATCTGTAATGGTTGAGCAAGCTACGTCAATCCAGGAACAGATTTGCTACCTTTCTTTGCGTCTGCATTGACTACTAAATAGATATCATCTTTTGATTATCTGTAAAGCTCATTGAACGTCATATCTTGTGTTTATCTTTTGTATCATATTTTGTGCCTGAATATTCTTAGCGGGCAGGTCATCATCATAGTTTGATTTGTTTATAGGGAAAAATTGTACATACAATTTCTTAACAGACTCACTGGTTTCAGATTTTGTTTTGACAGAGTTTGAAGAAAAATATATCCTGAAATTCTCCCCTTGTATGATAGTAAACTTGCAGTTTTTGAAAAACTTATGATGACCCATCGTCCATTGGGATTTAGAATCGAGTTGGATGTCTAAATTATCCAAAAAAAAAAAATTGCAGTTAAAGGAAAATTTTCCCTGTCAAAAAAAAAATGTTTAGAATAAAATGGGCTCGCGACGGCTAGACGTTTATGAGGTTTTCACTTTTAGCCATTGTTTGTAAGGTCTGTCGATCGTAAACTTTTATGAAATTAAATAGAGTAGAAATAGAATATGATTTAGAGAATTAAACAAACTAGTTATTATTAGTTAGTTATTTTTTCTTCAGTGAAAAATGATCTTGAAAATATTGTAAACCAATACTGAAAAATTATTATAAAATCTGGATAGTAAATGAGAAATTATTATAAAATAAAATTAATTATCTCAAAATAGTTAAATATTTAATGTCAAGTAAAAAAAGTAAAGAAATAATAATTAGAGTAATAATTTTATAGGAGTCCGTCTTTTCGTTTTTTAGTTTTTTTTAAAACAAACATAAATATAGTCGACAGAATAACTCAATGACAAACAAGTCGAGTTTGTATTTAAGGCGAATCTCAATTCAATAAATAAGACAACGATCTATTTATTAGTTCATTTAAACATGTTATTAATGATTTAGGCAAATAAGTTTAGACCCTCAAAGGTAAGCAATTACTACATGAAGATATTAACTAATCTTGTCTAGCCACCCGACCAAACGTTCTGAAGTCATGTTTCACAAAAAATACAGACTAATTTTAAGAGTTCCGAAATGATATGAAATCGACAAACATAGGGAAATTCTTGAATATTATGGGATCCATGAATCGAATGCACACTTACTGAACCAGCTCATACATGACTCCCCTTCCTAAGTTTTTTCCCCAGGTCAACAATCATCAATATTTGCAACCGAAACATATTTGTTTTTTGTCAAAAATAAAGAGGGTCCTTTTGGGCAAGCAAAATATTGGAGAGCAGAATGGTTCAAGCTGCCAGCAAATATCTGTCATCATCAAACAACTTGGTAGGTATCTGCGATCAACTGAATCCTTTGCGAGTATTTTGGCGGAGCATTGTCTCTGAGTGGAATGACATTTGCAACCTGACATGATTCCGAGTTTTAGGTTGTGAAGCAACAACCAATAATTCATGCATAACAAAAGTGAAGGTATTAATCCACTGGCTTACACACCTTAACATCACTATATGTGCTTGCGGCGGTAAATCTGACAGTAATGGGGAAAAATACTGATGAATCAGCTGGAGGCACAACAAACTCCATCGATCCGCTAACAATGGATAAAAAGGAAAAACAGTTAGTGAACCCAGAGAGAGCAGGATGGTTGAAATTAATTGAATGTAGAATGATTCTTCAACCTGCGGTTAGCATGATCAATCAGAAGAATGGACCAATCCAATGTGGAATTTCTGGAGTCATACCTATACATAAATTTAGAAAGAAAGCAGTTGAAGGAGACACAAGACAACTGGATTTTACAAGTATAACTTAAAGATAGCAAAAAGGCAAAAAGAAGCTCTGCCAAAGGAAACTTTGGCTGAACATAAAAACAGCATCAGGTTGGGCTTTCGCGCCATCTTCAAATCTAAAAAATTGTCCAACATCAATAGATCGACTTTTTAAACTCAAATTTTCATACTCTAGCGCCCCATGTATCCTTCTAGTAATCTAGATATATATTAGCATAAGGCTCTTGTAATTTCATTGACGTATCTGTTTTAAGCTCCCTAAGTACCAGGAGATAGTACTTGGATTCCTGTATGTCTGATAAAATAATCACCAGCAGGAGATTTCATGGCTATCCTTCTGAAAGTGTAAGAATCAGAATCTTTAAAGCCGGTAATCATAGCGGTTACTTAAAAACAGATCGAGCATCATATCCAATCAAGTAAAATATATTTTCTGATAATTTGAGTTTTGAATGATTTATTCAATTTGTAGAAACTCCCTCAATTATCCTGTAGAGTTAGATTAATGCAGAAGGAAATTACCAAGATTCCAGAGATTGCACAACATGAAGTGGTAACTTTTGGAAGAGTTATGTCAGCTTGTTTATCTTTGCAAAAAAGAGACCTTACTATGTGAGAAATTTCTAAACATCAGGGGAAGCATGATTATATCCATTTTAGTGGGGGTAAAAATCAAATACTTACTTCCATTCTCCATCTATCTGCCTTATACTTGGCGGCTCCCTAAGTGCAGGGAGCGGTATGGAGATTACAACATTCTGCAAGTCAAACGATTCCGATGCTTCATACTCTATGTTCACGTAAGTTTCACCACCAGAAACAGAAGGCCAGCAATTGACTGTAGATAATTGAGGTCATAGTTAGACAATGCGCTGTGGCAAGGGCTAGTACAAGGATGCAATACCAACCAGTCAAAGGCAAAGAGGCTTCATCCATGCCCTGAATTCTCCACTTCATGAGACCAACATCATTTTGACCTGCAGGGAATGGCCTGTTGGGATCTTTCAATCCTACAATGTGCTTGCTGTTGAATAACTCTTTGTTGATATTAGGATGGGTTTTGAAGCTAAGACCAGGAACATCGTGATTTTCAATCTGGAAACAAAAGGAAAAAGAACAAGTTTCCAATCACAACTGCGAGTTTAACTAGAAATTGAATTCATTGAAAAATACATTTTCCCCGCTTTTTTGAGGAAAAGGGAAAGTTGAAGGCTAGGATGATCCCTATTGACCTTGGCATCAACTTACAAGGTCTTTATCAACTTGCAAAAAAACACCTCCTTGAAGAAAAGGATGGCCATTTACTTAATTTTTTGGGTGAAGAATTTCCAAACAATCATAGTTGAAAGAAGATATGAACAGGTTAGAATATCAATGGGTTGCAAAGCAACGCAAGCACCAATCTCTACCAAATGACTTTACCATGAACTGCTTTCCTTGCAATCTACTCGCTAAAACTACAGTTGCCAAGACAATGTGTGACCATAATAACATTTTTCAACTATTTGCTTTTAGAAAAAAGAAAATAACAAGGCATCACAAAGAACTACAAACTGCGTTAAGTATAAAAAGTAAAAAAGAAATACCGTCAAAAGGAAATATCACATATGAAGCCACCTGGAGAATTTACTAATGTTCTCAGATGGGACAGAGTGTACCACTGGGTATAACAGGTCTAGGAAAATTCTCATAAAAGGATCTCACTCCGAGTTAACTTAGATACAATGACAGAGTAGGATTACTGTATCTAAACACCAGATGGATTAGGAAAAATTGCAATTCATTCATAACAACAAAACACTTAATTTAGGCAGTACCAGTAGATGCCTGGTAATAAGCGTCAATGTCTAGATATGATGACACAGGTATTACTTTTTATACATAAAATCCCAAAGATTACTCTGTTTTTGCATTCATAGGTTGTTTCATTGATTATGTAGGCAAGTTGTTTGGTTGCATTTTTGCTAATGCTATATTGTATATTTTGGGTGTTGATAGTTACATTATGGCTTGAGATGCATTATATCGCAGATGGTGTCTATTCCACTGCTTAGTGTTGTTGTTGCATTTGTTAGTTTTATTGTTGCATTAAGGTGACTTGGATGCTTACTGAAAGTATTGATGGCACATCTTTATTGTTAGGCTTAGTTATGTTTATATGTTCATATTCCTTTTTTTAGGTATGCATGGGGAATCAATGGAAGATTATTTTCAGGTGCCTAACCGCTGCAGATAAAGTTGGTGGCTGCATATGCTCTTTTTTTTTTTCTCTTGGTGACATATTTGTTCTCCCTCTAATTTCAGGAGTGCAGTTGTATTGGCTGCACTAGATTTTTAGGGTGATGAGTTTACGGTTTACTAATAGATTTATTAGTTTATTTTATTACAATCTACTTTCACATTAATAGCTAGTAGTTGATTACGGATCAGCATGTTTAGAAATTGATTGGTAGACTGCCCCTAGATAGATGGAAACAAATCAATCATAACCAAATAGAAAAAAAAAATTGAGGCACAACTGCAGAAGGGAAACTTCACAGTTCCTATGCAATTTTGACCGGTGGAAAAAATAAATAACCTGAAGTTGCACAAATCCATCTTCCTGGTTAAGAATTTGCAGGGAAAGAGTTCCCTGGATATCAAAGTTGTTAAGGCCACCATCCCTCCTGATGACAACATTTAATCTCTCTTCAATGGTCAATGTGACAGGGTCAGTTGGTGGAAGAGAGGATTTTGACTGAGTAACAGTTGGTGGCACATCCTCGAGAATAACTTCTCCTTCAGCTTTTAAAGACTCCAAAAACTGGTTTGTCTTTTGTGTTTTCCCTAACTTCATACCAAGGCCTTTTGAGGGAGCAGTAGCAGATGCAGATGGACGGCCTGAATGAGCAGAATCTTCAGTAAGTAAAATAGAAACAGTTTAACATAATGGTAAAATTTTCCACATGGATTATGCTTCATTCAAGTTATTTTTATTACTTGGACTATCCATAGACGTACATACAGTTGATACTAGTTTAGTAAGCATCACCATCATGATCTATAATTGCATTTTTTTATAAAGCCTTCATATGCTTTGCATGAATTAAAAACTTTGTATAAAGCATTATCATCCACATCATCAAAACGTGTTTACGCATGAATATAAGAATGCAAACAACCAAATATAACTTTTGGACATTCAAGACAACACCTTATGCAATAACAAAGTATTGTTTCAACTCAAACATAATATATATATATATATATATATACACACACCTTTGGGCTTACTAGAGAAGGATTCCACATCAGTGCTCGATCCAATTCCAGATCCACTACCAAAACCACTTCCAGAATTGGAAATGCTCATGTCATTAAAGCTACTTTCAATTCTTCGAGGACCAGACAAAGCCATCAATCCTCCTTTATCGCCTCTGTTTTTCTCAATCTGTGAAAACAAAGTACAGTAAAGTGGTTCATGAAGATAGCATCTGGGATTAGTTCAACAAAGCATAAAATATATGGATATGAAGAATTTCAAATTGTCAGAAATATTATCTGCAAAGGTATATTTCAATATTTCATAGAGAGAAACTAATTAAAAATGCAACAAAATTAAAAAAAATAGAAGTTTATCTCTAACTCTAAGTAAAGCAGCTGATTATAAAGTAGTATAGTAATGCAGTGTTCAGATGTATAACAAGACAGATTCAAAACTAGCTATATTATATGATACCTCAACTTTCACATATCTAACTATTAACAAGGGATAGCAGCACCACTATCCGCAAAACTAATAATATGGCCAAAAAATTATAATCATCACATTTTTCCGCACAATATTTTGGATGCTTGATATTTGGTAGTCTGTGTAAGATCCCTTAAAAAGGCTAAGATTTTTAAAATTTATAAGATTATGCAAGACAGTGACTGTATTGATTATAAAATGACAATTAAAATTCTGCAGTCCAAATTCTTCAGTCCGCACTCAGTGTCTCTATTCACAATAATTTACTTGAGGTTATAAATAATAGAACAACAAGACACCAGAGGTCAGAAGTCCGCGAGCCAAAGAGAATGTTAGTATCATAAACAAAGCTAGTAAACAATTGGCTTCACTTACATATTTATAACAATGACAACCATGACAATAAACCATATTAATTTTCACTATATCGGAATGGCTACATAGATCTTATCTCTCACACGTTTAACGACTAACTCATCTAACTATAAAATCACCTGGTTAACTTTTATGATGTTTATACCTACTTAAGATATGTTCTCATATGCCATTATTCATAGTAGAAACATATTGTGCTCTAATGTTATAAAAATTTCCGTTTAATCTCAGGGGCACACAACAATCCTATGACAATCACACATTAATCGATTGCAAAATTGCCTTCCTTTCCATTCATCCACAGACTATTTTTAATGATATCCTTGTCAGTGTCTCCTTCCTTTTGATTAATAGCTCTGAGATATCTAACACTCCTAGTTACATTTTCAACTTCATCCATCTTAGATATTCTCAGTTTTTTTTCTTATTATTGAAACTATAGGTCATATATTCAAATTTAGTTCTCCTTCAATTCAAGTGGTCAATTTCAGCATCAAGCACCGATGAGAAAAGGTTGAGGGCATGGTTATCAAAATGGGTCCAATTTTGTGGTTCAAACCATTTTATTCACGGTTTGAATCATCTGATCTGCGGTTCAAATCGTCTGAATAGCACTGTGATCACACTGCAAATCGTCCAATTTGATTAAGAGGCAAAATGATTTGAACCATATGCCTGAATCAGAATCGTCAAAGAATCAGACAGATTCAGTTTGAATCGAGCTGATACAGTTCGGAATAGGAGATTCATGGTTCAGGAAATAAGTTTACTCAGGCAAGTTAGGGTTAAAAAAACTCCATGTGTTTTATAATCAATGAAGCGTCCTCTTTGCCCGCTTGTCTATTGGCTTCCTGTCCTTACAGCTTGTCGGCGATATCTTTGTCCTAGGTAAACGTCTCCCATAAGGTGGTTGAGCATCATCGTCAGCGAACGACTTTGGCCAACATACTACAATGTCGACCACTACATTCTCAACGTAACCAGAACACCAGAAAAATCTAGATTTTAGCATCCAGATCACTACCAGAATACAAGAAAATCCAAACTCTAGCATCCAAATTCCATTACTATCAGGCAAGCAACAGGCTATTATTCTGTTCACTGTTTACTATCCAGATTAATCCTTTACTATTGATTCATCCAACTCTGTTTTGTTCCTTTAGAAAGTTAAAAGTTAACAATTTTGGAGATATTTTGGATTTGGTTATAATAATAGAAGATTAATTACATGTATTTTCTCTTTAGTAACTTTGCATCTACCACTTGCTGTTACTCTTCACTCATTTTCAAGAATGGTTATGTTATTTGGCATTGTGTTACTGTATTTATTATTTTGTTAATCATATTATAGTGTTAAATAAGATATTTTTACAAATTTTAGTAAGGTAGATTTTTTTTTCACTTATTTATATGTTCATGAGCCTTACAATTCATGATTTGCAAAATCACCAAAATGATTAACAATTTGAACCTAGATTCGAGAACCTTGGTTGAAGGTTACACTGGACCATAACAACAATATAAAAGTATATGACCTCTATGAGCATGTATCTTAAGCCCCAAAACCTTCTTCATATTATCATATATAGAGAATTTTATAAATATGTATCAGTCTTGTCTATTCACTATCTAGTTCTCTTGTACTTTTTTTATGCACACATGTACATCATGCAGTATAGATATAAAATATACCTTGCTTTTGTCGATCTCACTAGCTTTCCGCTTCATGATATCCTTAGTCTCGTTAATTTTGCTTTGCATGACTAACTTATGCAATCTTTCTTCATGGCTCTCCATTTCACAGTATTGTTTAACTTGTGCTACAGTAAGATTTTCTTTGTTGCCCAGTGAGATGGCTTCATCAAAAGCAAAAATGAGCTCAAAAGCCATCTTACATACACCTTCTTCATCTAGTGAAGGCGAATATTCAGGCACCTATACGCATTTAAGGAAACAAATTTAAAGGTGATAAAAGCCAAGAATATTCCCTGAAGTAAAGAAAAAGAATGGCATGCAACATCAATAATACTGAAATAGTATGAAGATAAACAAGTCCTTGATTGTAAGAAGGATACAAGTTTGGATAAGAGTCTTAGTGTGTCCAGATCTTCGAGAATGTTACTCTGTTTGTTTGTCACAAGTAGGAGATAAAGTGCTTCTATTGGTTGGTATACATAGCGCACATTCTCAGTCTCAACAAAAGTGTGTTGTTTTCCTGTTCCCACCAGCTTAGGGAAGGCAGCAAGCAGTCCTTCTATCCTTATTCGAGACATCTCCACAAACTGCCTTGAAACCAACACTGCAATTAAGATTGAAGGAAAATAAAATGTTAGACATAAATCTCACCTTGTGCGATCAATGAAATTAGTGTAGAACATGTAATAATAATAATAATAATAATAAATAAATAAATAAATGAAAAAGGGGATGACTGCACGGGCTCCAACCTTTGCTACACTTTTCAACATAGCTAATTCAAACTTAAAATTCATCATCTTTCTTCCATTCATTAGCAGCATATGAACTAAATTGGAAAAAAGGAGAAATTATAGATGCAGCTACAAGGAAAATCACAATAGGTTATGCTGACAGAAAATCATGACTTCAGTGCCAAATTATACGAAATTGCAACTTCCAAGTTGCAGTTAAACTCAAGTATGGTAATGATGAGTAAGTTAGAATAAATAAGCTTGTATACCTAAGCTTAGCAAAAGGCTAAACTACACAAGAATCATGGAGCTAGGATGTGTTTCGGAATTTGTAATTGGACGGCTTCAAGAAGTTGAATAAGATATGGAAACCATGCCTAAGGTAGAAGAAAGAGTTCATATGACCCATATATGATGTTCAGACTTGTTTAAGATCTATTTATATTAATTTATACTTGTAATTAACTAGCTCAAGTCCACAATGGATGCAGATCTTGAACTTGAAGGACAATATGCGGTGTCAATAATTAGCTAACAAGAAAGCAAACAAAGTTAACAGGCAATTTTGCAATGTGCAACATATTAGGATATTAAGTCAACCATAGGATTCTCAAGCTAAACAAGCAACAAAAACAAAGACCAAATAAAGCTGAGATTGTAATTGAAATATGAAACTTCGGGGCAAGGAAACTAATCCTTCATTTGATAAACAAAAAGATTGTATCACAATAGGTTGTCAACATATTATCCAAGATGTTTAAGGAAACTAAATCAACAACCTTTTCCATTCTGCATTTGAATGATAGAACTGGAACTGCTGAATTAAAATTGGAGAAACTTACCTTTTCCTGACTTAGTTACGATGGAAGCAGCAAGAACAACCTGATCCAAATCAAACAAGTACTTAGCCAGGAGTCCTAATTAATAATCCTATTCACATGCTTTATTAACATACTGAAGATTGATTACAACCATCATGGATATTCTGCTTCTTATTTATCACCATGAGCACTTGAGTTACAAACGAAAAAAAAAAAATTTATCAAATTGTAATACATACCATTGTGAAACGAGCACAGCGGAGGAAGATCTTCGTCACAGCACGATATTCAGCAGATCTATGAAAAGAGATTTAACAGTCACAGATGAGAAAAAAAAAATTGATCTTTCTATCATTCAAAGCCAAACAAACTCAATCTTATAGAACAAATACGCGGTAAGAAGAGCACAAATGCAGGATCCATAAAAGGAAATAGAAAATCGAAAATTCCGCTTCCTAAATCACAACTTTTCCCATCTAACGAGCAAAGACCCAGGACCTGAAGATCTAGTAACGTCGGGAACCAACAACGGCGAGAGAAACGCAAACAGATAAAGGAAGAGCGGAAGACGCACCTCAGATTTGAAAGTAGAGGGTTAGTGCGGAGAGATCCTTCGCGGCTCGAGGAAGGAGGTTCCTCGTCTTCACGATTTCCAGTTGGTGGGACAGAAGCGAGAGAAGGGCCCAAAACGAGGGCATTTTAACGCTGGTGCCCAAGCCAACTAAATGGACGGCCCAGATGAACCTTAAAATTGACAGCAAATCTTACCCTAAATTTCTATCAGAAAATAATAATAATAATAATAATAACTTGAACACGGCTTATCTAAGCGCATACTCTTCGCCATGCTTTTTCCATTCTCTTCATCTTCTGTGAAGAACTTGAACACGGGCTTACAGCTACTGCTGTTGAATCTGTTCGTCGCCTACAACTGCAGTCACAGGCTTACAGTAATGCCAACTTGCTTGCACTATGTGTAGGCTTCCAGCTGCTCTTCACCATTTAACATGACTCTTCTCAGCTCTGTCTTCGGACGAGTTTTACGTCATGCATATTAATTTACGATAGAATACAAAATCTGAGGCTGTTTGTTGGCTATGCCCGTCTATATATAAGACAACAATTATGATTGAAGAGTTTTATAATTTGCTAAAGCTTGTTTGATAACATTGTTTCACTCGTCTTTTTGCTAGACACGTGGCGAGCACGTGTTTTGGGGTATGGTGGTGTAATGGTGTGAATAGCTAGCTAATTAGCTATCAAGGGAAAAAAAAGAAATCGGAAAACTCAAATGGGACATAAAATAAAATATATATAAAAAAACACCCTTAGTTATTTTCTGTCCAACGTATTAAATTTTGAATCTTTTGGATATATTATAGCAGCTACAAAATTACCATGTGAATGATATTGAATAGAACAAGTTTGTATAGTAATAATTATAATTTTGTAGTTGCTACGATGAAAATATTAGGTGAGCATATTGAATCTGCATTGTAATAACTATGATTTATTATAACTACTATAAGATGAATATTTTCGAATATGTTAAACATGCATTATATCAATTACGGAGCAGTAATTATTATAATATGTTGTAGTAGCTATGATTTTGAACATGCTATAATATATCTAACAGATTCAAATATTTGTGTCATGAAATAATAAGAATGTCAAACAATATATTTGAGTGAAGGTAGTCGTGCCATTTTAAAGGAGACAAGGTAGTGGTGTGCTTTTTTTTATTAAAAAAAATTTAAAAAGTTATAGTAACTATAAAATCGCAGTTGTATATGCTGATCAAATAATATATTTGAAAATGCTCGTTTAATGCAGGGGCGGACACACGTGGAGGCTTGGGGGGCCCTGGCCCCCCTAACTATTTTTAAAATGTGTATATATATATTATATTTATTTGCCCTGGCCCCTCTATATAAGTTCCTGCATGTATAATTGATTGTTTTAAAAATAAAATTTACAAATCAAAATATAATAATAGTATAAAATTATAAAATATATATGAAAAAACCCTAGCACCAACTCGTTGTTTTCTTTCCTCCACCAGACCGGGACCGCCTCCGCTGGCTACAAGCTGTGCATAGGTGCTTCCTCCACTCAAGTCGTGCTCCTCCTCTACAAGCTCAGGTGTTTCCTCCATACCTCCACTACGAGCCGTGCTAAGGTTCTTTCTTCCCGTTCATTCGTTCAAGTATTCCTAATCTCATATTCGTTCAAGTATTTCTATAAATATGAGAAAACATTTGATATCAATTTTAGAAATACTAAAATTGCTTGTAGTGTGTAGTTCACCATCTGTTCGCTTTTTCTTGATTTTCAATTAGGTTGTTTTTTGATTTTTAATATGGGCAAATTAATTCTCGTATTATTTATTATTTTTAATAGATTATTGATTAAATTTAAGATTTATAAATTATTATTCAAACTTGGATAAATTTTTTATTATTTCAAATTTATCTT
>JBAMIB010000002.1:6760435-6771011 GCA_037177415.1 Kaempferia rotunda
ACGATACAGAGAAGATTAGCATGGCCCCTGCGCAAGGATGACACGCATAAATCGAGAAATGGTCCAAATTTTTTTTTTCCCCACCGTGAACTCCTTCCTCTTCTCGATGGTATGATCCTCGACACTCTTTTTTCTTCTTTATTTCCTCCTTTATTGCGATCGTTTCATGGCTGCAAACGCAAATCTTTAATCTTTTTGTGATTTCCTCCTTAGTTGAATTTCGTCTCATGCGTATAGCCTTAGTTCAGCGAACCCTAGATTTGCGCTTCTTCGCAACTTTCGCCTCTGTTTGCTTGTAAATCAATACTTTCACTACTAGTCATTTTACATCTTGTGTTGCTTTGGTTGGCTTACAAGGATTTCGTTTGATTGAATCGTGGGTTTTAGCTTCCTTTGCGAAGTTGTCTTCCAGTAAAAGAAACATTGCATGAGACAGAGCATCGACAAAATTAAGTCAGCATCGTCTTGTGCAAATTTTTTTTCTGCTCTATAAACTTTTGTGCATTGTCAATGCGATTGAAGGTTTTTCTTTTTCCCCCCAGATCTTGTCAAATTGGTCTTTGTTTAGATTTCAACTTTGTTATTTCAAACTTCTGGTATTGGTTTTTCCGTTTTAGTAAGCAAAGCAATGAGCTGAGGCCAGTCCTCATAACAGAAATTTGTCATAATATTTAGGAAATTTCCAGTTTCTGTTAGTATGACGAATCAAAACTTCTAACCTAGCAATGCTGGATAGAAATGAAGAATGCTCTTTTCTATTGAATCTAATATGCACGACTATCTAGTCAATGTGATTTTCATACCATTTAGTTTCTGAATATACAACCAATTGCAAGCAATTCTTCATTGATTTATAGTCGATTTTCTTAGCTGATGCTTGTGCTTGACTTAATTTCTTTGAAAAATCTCTCATTAAAGATGGCGGCGACTACGATGCAATATTACCTTGTTGCTTGTATCTGTTCTCATTTTAGTCTGGAATTAGTTCTTGGACTATAGCTTCACTGCCCCTATAATTATTATCTTGATGACAGCACAGTTTCACTCTCTTAGAGGAATCATTTGTGTGGAAAGAATTTAACAAATATCATGATTGTATCAATAGGAGAAAATATAATGAGTTGATGGCTTGATGCTCAAGATTGTATTCTATTTACCAATAGTCTATAGCATATATTCTATGAGAGCCTGAATCCATTGATATTATTTCATCCAATTGTAAGTCAAAACCTGTGTGTTTCATGTTTGCATATGATATGCTGTGAATTCAAAAATGAATTTTTTTGTGAACAAGCTTTAGACTTTTTACAGAGGAAGATTAATTAAGAAAATAAAGATGTTTGGTCTTTTGCTGTACACATTATTCAGTGCACATCTATATTTCAAAACACCTTTTCATCCTTTTCATGCCATATATAATGTGTCCAGATCATTGCTGTAATTTTGCTTTCATCTTTTTGGCCCTACCCTTTTCATAAGGTTTACATGATTCCTAGAGTGTGGGGTTCAATGGTTCATGGGCCTTTGTAGACTACAAACATCCAGTTCAGAGGGAGGGGGAGATCTACTACAAAAGATATGCGATCATCAAAACATCTTGGCAAAAGCAACAAATGTTGTTGATTGATGTTTTGGCTTAATCTGTTAATCTTATCATTGAACAATAATTTGCATGACCATGTCTATTGAATCAAATTCTGGATCGTGTGAAACTAAAGAGGACTTGCTCAAGATTGATGATGTTACACTACCAATGAGCCATAAGATGGTTATAGAAGGAAAGGATGAGGGAAGAAAGTACTATGTCCTTATTCATATAACAAATGTTAATTTGTGTTTGTTCCTGCATTTTGGTATCAGCTATAAGGATCTTTTGAATTTTATACCTTTGTTAAACATACTATGTGTGCCTATTAGATTATATATAAAAAAACTTATTTCCTGTTCTAGAAAAGCTACTTGGCTTGTTCTTTTTTTTAAAGCAGGTCCTCACGAACCAAGTCTAACTTTGAAACCTGGATGACGTAAACCCCCAGAGTTGATCACTGATGTCATATTTCATGTGGTTGATCAAGTGGCATTAGAAGGAAAGCAGACGATCCCAGTAAGGTAATATATATTACGAACTAAGGAATGATCTCCAATTTTTATTGATGTAAATCTTTATCATTCTTCTGAAGCAGAAAATCGTTGTGGGGAAGATCCAATTTTTAGTTTTTACAATCAAAAACAAAGATCGACAAGTTGAACCTTCTGTTTCAAAGGGATTCTAGTTGGTCTTTAGTTTCAGAGAAGCAAGGCCTCCCCAAAAGCTTTTCTGTCGGAAGGCCATTGCCATAAGGCAACAGAAAAGGTCAGTTCTTACAAGGAAATGAATCTGAATGTGAAATTGCTAAGACCTGCTTAAGATCTTGGTTTGCACTGCTCTAACACACAGAGCCAGTTATTTCAATGTTTTCCCCTGATCTTTTCTAAATATTCAAACTTCTGTTTTTTTTTCACTCTTTTTTTTTTTTAAATGTATAGTCATTCTATCAGTGTAGTCTCACTTAACCGTTGCTTATTTGTACTTTGTGACATGAGTCCTTAGCTGTGGCAATTCAATAAATTGTTGTATATATATTTGGGGCCAATTAAACACACTTCATTTAGTAGTTTAACAAATAAACATAGTTGAACAAACATTTTGAACCTTATATGAATGAATAATATTTCTATAAAAGTTTCTGCTGCTTGCTAATCTTAATCTTACTTCGGAACCACTCAAACCACTTGCAATCGCCAACCATCATCAACAAGTAGAACTGTTAATAGTCTGTTATTCATCTCAGCAATTCATCGAACTTCAGGCGCGTGCAGTCTGCCACCATCAACTCCCCTGGCTCGTTCGCTCGCTCCGCCGCAAGTGGCCGACATCCCCGTCAACGGTTCTCGGCATCGATGGCGTACTTTTAGGCAATCAACGTGGATGCCATGTACCTTTGACTCAGAAAAGTACCCTTGCTGGAGCGAGCAGAGGTGCCATGCATGGTGGTCGAACTTGATCATGTGAAGGTCATGCGACGCTGGCTTGGTTTGGTTTGGCTTGGCTTAAAGCTTCGTGATGAGCTCTTTCTTGGCATGTGAAGGTGGGAGAATGATTGGGCTTTAAGCTTTGTGGACTCTGGAAACTGATGATGGAGAATCTTGACGCGGCCACGGAATGAAGTGGAGCTCAAGCGATGGGGAATAGTCTGCACACTGTCTTCTGGTAAGTGCTTGTCGGGGAAGAACAGCATTGAATCAATGGTGCCACCACCACCGATGGGGTGAGTTAGAGGAGACAATGATGATGAGGAGTGATTACTGATTAAGCAGATGTGTACAGTGCATGCATGCAGAGGGAATGGACAGAGAAGAAACAACAAAGAGCTGTAACTGCGCCTGTTCCACCTAACGCACGCCACACTTCTTCCTCGTGTGTCAGTCACACACACAGAGCACCACCTCCGATTGTTAACGCTAATTTACTGGAGGTAATTACAGACCAGTAGTTGATTTTTAGTATAGGCGGAACTGGATTCAAAGGTGAAGTTTTTTTTTTTTTTTTTTTTGATGAAATTTGATGTTTAGCGCACTAGAATTGCCCCCAATTGCCTCCAAAATGGCGTCTTTGATTGTTGTTCGCTTCATTTGCTGGCCAACTCCATCGCCACGGAGAGCGCCGAGAGTTCCGCCTCTTCCTCGGGCGGAGCTGGGAGGTTGAGATCTATGCCGGTTCTGGTCTCGTTGTTTGCTGCGGTAAAGGCGGGGAGTGGACGAGGAAGAGGTGTTTCCGGCGAAGTGACGGTGGCGAGGACGGCGGAAGAAGGAAAAAAGTGGGATCTTTTGTGGCCGCCGAGGGCCTGGCCGGAGCGGAACACCCGGTGGCAATAGGTGCATTCCCAGAGCTTTTGATCTTGTCCGACGGCGGCTGCGGGATCGTCGCCGACGCGCTTCCTCCCGCCCTTCTTGTGGCTGTCGCCACCCGCCGCCCGGCTCGTCTCGCACTGGAACTCCATCGGCACGCGCGGCGGCGATCTGGATCCGCTGGTTTCCAGCCCCCCGCCCTTCGCCTCGCACCTGGACCAGGCGTCGCGCGACAGCATCATCAGCCAGCGAGCGACGTCCTCCTCGGCGGACCCATCGGACACGGAGCTGTGCACCTCGTCCGCGACGTCGACGCCGCGCGAGCGATTCGGCCGGCGGCTCAGCGACGACTCGGCGTCGCTCTCCCTGGAGGACGACGCCTCAGCCCCCAACCTCTTCCCGCCAACCAACCACCCCTTCGCGGGAGACGAAGAGGACACGGAAGGAGACGGAGGAAACCCACGGCGGCCGCCCTTGGCCGCCACGGAGTGCGAGCGCATGTGTCCGGCGAGGGCGCGGCCGCTGGCGAACCGCCTATAGCACTGCTTGCACCGATGCCTCTCCATCACCGGCGACCCAAAAAGCTGAGATCTTGGACACCTTTCCGAGCAGTTTCACTGTTCCATCACCAGAAACAGAGCAGAAGAGAAGCAAGCAGAGCTGGCCCGGCGGAGAAGGAGAAACCTCCCCTGCCTGTGGCTGTGCCCACTAAAGGAAAGGCCACAGGAGGAAAACACAACAAGTGGCAGAGCAAGTCAAGTAACAAAAGAAAAGCAGTTAATAAGACAAACTAATGAATGTTTCAGATATCAACCATCCTTTATCTCAAATAATAATAATAATAATAATAATAATAATAATAATATATTTTTGTCCCTAAAGAGAAATAAAAATGATCATAATATCTTATAATGGCATACCAAAATGTTATTTCCCCAACCATTTGCTACTTGTCAAAAGAATGTTGATAGTTAACTAACAAAGTTAGGAAGGAATCTAAGTCATGTGAGGAGGAGGCTAAATGTGTCAATTCAGTACATATCAATTCATTTTTTTAATTCATTCTTAGAGGGTTTTTTAGGTTATATGGAAATATTTCAATACATATATAAAATCAATTAAATAATTAAATTTAAATAACTTATTAAATTAATTAAATAAGAATGAATATGTATTAGCTCATTAATATTCGTTCATAATATTCACGAACAACATTAATGAATCATGTTCATTAATAAAATTTTTATCAACATGTTAAATAAATATAATAAAGAAAACTTTTTAAAATGAATAAATAAATTTGAATTATGTTATTCGATAACTAATCAAACGATTTCTAATTGAGAGTTTAATAACATTTAAATAAATCAAGCTTAAATCAAAATCAAATTCATAAAAAATTGAACAATCAGTTTAAAAGTTTAGTTCGTTTTAGATTTTATTTAGCTTGACTTGGTTAGCTTATCAAATAAACTTGAACACTCTAAAACTTTACTCGACCTAACTTGTTTACGGGCCTAGGTTTGTCTATCAAATAAATCAAACTTAATTGCATACATTGTACGTAGTCAAGTAAGTCTTGACTTTTTTTAGGTTTAATCGGGTTCATTTAGTGAAATTCTACTCTATTTTGGCAACACATAGAGAGAGGATCTATTGAATTAATTGTAGTAGGTGCTAAATTGAGGCATAAATTGCGATATCCGGTTTAGTCGTGGGCTTGTGAGGGCAGAAGCACCGTGAAGTTGGTTTGAGAAGTAATTAAGAGGGTGTTTGATATATATTTAACAATCAAAATGATAATGAGTTTGATTTTTATTCCAGTTTACTAAACATCAAGAATGAAAATGTAATATATTTTATTCTCATTTTCGCCTTCTAAACTCATCTACCAAGCACCCGCTAAGTTTTAGAGTTAATTGTCATTTTAATCTTATAAATATATTATTTAAATATGATTTATAAGTCTTCATTTTCATAGGAATCCCATGAGTCAATTTTGACTTCTTCAAAGTCGTCGCCATCGTTGATTTCTTTTGTTGACTTGTTGACAATTCAGTCCTCTAAATCTCTAGAGTTTCCTTTTCCTCACAGTCTCACAGAGTCCTACCTAAAACAAATATAATTTTCCCATACTTCTAGAACTAGATAAAAAAACTTATGGCATTATTCATGGAGAGATGAACAAGATTGGTTCAAGAAATTATGTATAAATTTAATTATATGATTATCAGAATCGCATAACTACATTTATTAGGAATAAAATATAATGCAATATTATTTGATTTAATTTTTCAAATACTCATTTTGAAAAAAAAAAATTAATTTGAATTTTTTTATTAGTTCTAGAATCACGTAAAATCTCACATTTTTAAAATAAGCATATTCCTATATTTCCATGTGACAGGCATACACAATTGAGAATCACTCGTTACTTGTATTAAATAGGATTAAATAACATAATTTTATATAAATAACTAAGATTATCAATGATCTGGAGGTCAAGGGACAAGGGCTAGTTAATATAAGCGTCATATCATCATGTAGAGTCAAGAGATAGTCAACAGAATGACAGATCATCATCAGACAGTCGATTGGTCAAATAGAATGGTTAACAGTGCAAACACAATCGTCAATCATGAGAATAGCCAGTCAGGCGATGTCAACCGAGAATAGCCAACCGATTATAGGTTGGTCGGACACCTTCAACTGATCGGTTCAATCTCATAGAAGGTGATAAACTCACCAAGAGTCAGGATGTCATGTCCTAGTTGCCAGCAGCAGACCGGTAAGCAAATTCATCCGCCAAGGTTAATAGTTGATCGAGTTACATTGTCAAATGGCGATGAGTGTGAGATCCGATTAGCACAAAAGACAAAAGTCCTCTTTGTCGTCTAGCCTAACTAAATGTCAGGAGAATATTCTCTGCCAGCAGAAGAACTTACCAGATGTAGACAGGTGGCACATGCAATCATGAACAACCCAATTTGGAAGGTAATCAATGCACGTGGACAGCTGACATGAAACTCTAATCCTCTTGCAACTATAAATAGACCTGTTTGTAAAGGCCGCAGGTACACGCACTAGAAATTCGACGCTGCTCTCTTCAACAAACTTCACTCTTCAATATCGTTGGGCTAACTTGAGCGTTGGAGGATCAAACACGGAGTGACGTCTCCCTGTTTGGTTGCTAACGTTTTCTGTTAGTCTTTGGTGCGCAGGAAACCGATCACAACCTCATCAGTGACTCTTAGATCCACGTGGGCAAGGACCTCCCCGGTATTTGACTGCTATCTTACAGACAGAATCAATCAATAATAATTTTCAATTAAAATAGTCGCCTAGTAAGTTAGCCAAGTCTTTGTAAAGACTTAAGTTGTTAACAAAAATATGACTTGAGAATAATGCTAAGTTGCAAGACTTCAAAATAGATTAGCTCTATAACAAATTTAAAAAACTATATGATAATTCAATAAAAATAGATTGAATATAAGATGCAATGGTGTTAAAATCTAAAATATAAAATTAACGTCGTTTAATTAAAGTTTTTTTTATTATCAAGAATCACTTAAAAAAAAAGAAATTATAAATAAATAATTAGGTAAATCTTTGAAGTCTTTGGCGCTTCTTCTCTTCCATCGCAGTAAAAAAATCTCGCAAAGAGAGCGAAAGCGACGGCGAGGCACCACGAGAAACGCCGGCGAAAGCGAACTCCAACCTCCCGTTTCACGGTCGCGGGCTTCCCATTTACTCCTTTTCTTTCCCCTTTCTCGCTCTTCTCCTTCACGAGATCCCAGCTTTTCCATCTCCTTTTTCTTCCATCTCCGCTGGAGAGGCCCTAGGCATGGAGTCCGCCGCCGCCTCCGGGGAGGGCCACATCAGGGGAATTCTCACCCACAGCGGCCGCTACGTCCGGTACAACGTGCATGGGAACCTCTTCGAGGTCACGGCGAAGTACGTGCCCCCGATCCGCCCCATCGGCCGCGGGGCCAACGGCATCGTTTGGTGAGTCCAAAAGTTCACACCTTTGTACCTCACTCGCCTTTGTTCTTTATTCCCTTTGTTTGGTTTTTCCTACTTTGTGCTTGGATTGGAATACTGAGTAGGACTCAGTAGCATTGACTTGGCATTATAAATGAGGCAGATCCAAAACTTTTATAGAGGCAACAGGTATTGTAGCAAAAATAGGATGCTCCCGTGCTTGCGGTAGTGAGACTATCTTGAAATTGCATATTTCCAAATAGAGGTTTCAGGACTTGAGATGATAGGCAGACAAGTTCAAGCTTAACATGTTATCCTTTACATGATGTTGTTCAGAGTTTTGCATTTGATGGATTTATTACATACGTCTGGGGACCGTAGAAATATAGTTGTCTGAACCATGATTCAGAATTAATATGTTGCCTTTCTGTGTATTTTACTTACGAACTTCATACCATGCGGTTATATGATCTTCTGATAATAGTGGCATCCAGAAGTCACTGTTGCTTCATATCTAATATGGCTAGTTGTTATTGGGCTAGTCAAGTTTCAATGCTTGAGTAGTGTTTCTGTTTCAAGAGTTTTATTCCCTTCTTTATTCTGGTTGACTATGACTGCATTAATCTATGGCTGGCTGATTTTGTTCTATTTTTCCCGACTTGCAAGATATATACATGGAAAATGAGAAATATTTAAAGTATTGAGAGCAGATAAAGTAAAATTAGTTTTAAGAGATTTGATGATGCTTATTCCTCTTGACCAAGGGACTGTCGTGTTTTTGTTCAATCTCATGCACTTTGGGTCAGAATAGAGTGCTATACAAGCCAAGACAACATTTGCTACAAATTCATCTTCCACCATATAGTTCACTTTGCATTGTGGAATCTCATGGACTGGCTCTTTGTTTTATCAATATGTAATAGTTTACTTTACTACTACATGATTCATCCATTACTTATACTTTTCTTTCTAAACAAAGCAGTTTGTGCAAAAGCAATATTTTATTTCCCTTTTTTTCCCTTCCTGCTGAACTCTCCCTTTAATGTTGTAGGAACATAAATTATTATAAAGCCGATAAAACTTTAAAATGTATTATTTGTGATCTTTGAAACAAAACTTATAATGTATGATATAGACACTCTTTTCTTCTTATTATTATTATTTCTCTTAAATGTATGCCCTGTTGACCCTATTTCTTCCTTTATATTGCTATGCCTATTCCAACTTTTCTTTGTTTTCCTTGGCTATATTACTCTTATTGGTGTCATTCCCCTTCCTCTTATTTTCTTTAATATTTTAATGCTAAGATTTTGCTCTAATCTTATTATATTCCGGTTAAGTTTCTACTTGAAAGCCTTCAATACCTATCTATACTTGACTCAACACTCTAGTAGTACAGTGGTAGCACCTTTTCTTGGATAATCAACTTGGCCACGTGCCTATGGTAATGTCCACCAGAAGGATAAAAATTGATATTTTTAATTGTTTCACTTATATTCTACAATACCTTTAGTTATATAAGTAGGGAAGACAATAGGTAGAGTATGTGCAAATTTTTTTATTATCTATATAACTATATTTATACCTGCTTGGTACATCCAAACCCATACTAATCTCATGCCCATGATGGGTGGTTACTATATGAGATTGATCATTACTTAATACTATTCTCTTCCTGTCTATGCTATACCAAATTGAACTTTGCTACTCTCAGAATAGTAAAATTCTTATTGTATGATTCACATTCTTTAACTATGAATTGCTGCAACTGCTAGTTGGAGATGCATTCTGGTTCAGTATTCGGTTGCCTCACTTTCCCAATTTTCATTTTTCTATAATTGTATCCTTTTACAAAAATTTCTGCAAGCAATTTCCAAAATGAGGATTGCATTATGGAATCAATTTGTTTTTTCCCCCTTCACTTTTCACTGCAGCATAATTCATATTTTGATTAAAAACTTGATAGTTTATTTCTTCTAAATTACCAATATTGAACGGGTATATTGGTCCTGGTCTTTAGTGCTGCAGTAAATTCCCAGACTCATGAAGAGGTTGCGATAAAGAAGATTGGCAATGCATTTGATAATAGTATAGATGCCAAAAGAACCTTGCGAGAAATTAAGCTTCTTCAGCATTTGAATCATGACAATGTAAGTTTAGTGCCAACTTGGCATGATTGCATCTTTTGGTTTCTTTTGAGCTGTTTATGGTACTGGGGTTTCTTCAATTAAATTGCACATTTCTTCCTGGTTCACTACATTAGTTATTCATTGTTGTTGCTTCACCTTAGTTTTGTTTAGAAAAAAATCCACATTATTTTTACTATTACTTGACATCTGATATTCCTCTGCTTCATAACCATTTTTCCAACTTTTACTTCATGAACCATTGAGCTTAAGAATTATATAAAATTAGCAAGTAGTGATCTAATATGTATTCACATTCATAATGAAGGAAAATTCTGCTTGATGAAGGATGAATACCCTTTTTACTAATCTACTTCTGCTTCATTTATTCTTGAGATCTTCTAGCATTTAATGTAGAATAATTAATGTGGCTTCATTTGTTTCAAAATATTTTAGGATTTAGTCAAGACTCAAGAACGCTTCCTATTATCTGTTATTCACGCTCTTAGCTTGATAATTGTGGTTAAGTTACTTTTTATTTGGATCTAACATTCTTGCTAAGAGTTTCATCTTTTTCGAAG
>JBAMIB010000007.1:7784-39181 GCA_037177415.1 Kaempferia rotunda
CGGCTCCGCCGTCGCGAAGGAGGACACGGCGCTCCGCGCCGCCATCCCGGTCCGGCAGCGAGTCGCGGTGTGCGTGTGGCGCCTCGCCACCGGCGAGTCGCTCCGCCTCGTCTCGCGCCGCTTCGGCCTCGGCATCTCCACCTGCCACAAGCTCGTCGTGGAAGTGTGCACCGCCATCCGTAACGTGCTGATGCAGGGGATGCTAGCGTGGCCCGACCCGGCGCGCGGGGCGGAGGCGGCGGCAAGGTTCGAGACGATTTCCGGCGGGATCTCCGGCGTCGTGGGGTCGATGTACACCACTCACATCCCCGTGACGGCGCCGAGGGAGAACGCGGCCGCCTACTTCAACCGCCGCCTCACGGAACGGAATCAGAGGACCAGCTACACCGTGACGCTGCAGGGGGTGGTGGGCCACGACGGCGTCTTCACTGACGTATTCATCGGGTGGCCGGGATCGATGACCGACGAGCAGGTGCTGGAGAATTCGGCGCTGTACCAGCGCGGGAACGGAGGGATGCTCGGCGGCACCTACTGGATCGTGGGCGGCGCAAGTTACCCGCTTCTTGATTGGCTGCTGGTGCCGTACGTCCAGGTAGGGAGCGCAATAAACCAAAACTGAAGAATAAATTCTATAATTAAAAATGAATCAAATTCTTTGGCAAAATCAATTTGATAATTATAAAACAAAAATATACTCCTAAAAATACGGTAAAATACGAGGAAGGGCCAAACGTGCAGGGGAACCTGACGTCGGTCCAGCACACGTTCAACGAGCGGGCCGCGGCGATGACTGCGGTGGCGAGGGAGGCGTTCCGGCGGCTGAAGGGGCGGTGGGGGTGCCTGCGGCAGAGGACGGAGGTGAAGCTGCAGGACTTGCCGCTGGTGATCGGCGCTTGCTGCGTGCTGCACAACCTGTGCGAGATGACGCGGGAGGAGATGGGGGAGGAGCTGCTCGGGTTCCCGCTGGAGGACTGCGAGATGCTGAGCGAGAGCGGCGTCAGGTCTGCCGGCGCAGCGCTGGCGAGAGATGCCATTGCTAACAGCCTCTTCCATGGAACAGCTCCTTCGTAAGCTCTATACGATCGGCAATGTTCGATTGATTTGTAATTTACATGTTTTTTTTAGCAGGTCGAATAATTTATGTACTTTTTTTACACGTATAATTCTTAATAATACCACGGTAGATCTTTTGCCTCGCAAACGGCAAAACAAATCAAATCAAATCCTACCATAAAACCCCCGTTCTTCTGTCGCACTCGTCGTTCCAGCCCACCGCTGGTGGCCTTCGGCCGCTGTCCCGACCAGAACTATACCCTAAGGGGAAGATGAACTCAGATGGATTGCCGGTCGATGGTGGAGAAAAATCTGCTTAGATCCGGCCGTATTTAGGTACCGATCACGTCGGTGGCGATTCCTCTGGGTTCACCTTCAGCTAAAATGACGATTGAGAAATGGGGAAGAGAGATTTGTTCAAAAAAAAGATTTTGAGCGGGTGGGCCGTGGCCCATTTGATGTAAGCCTGTAAACTTGCCACTTGGCCCAAGCTCAAGTGTGAACGGTATTCTGACTAAGAACGATTTTGAGTGGATGGGCCGTGGGCCAGAAGATGGCCCATTTTGATGCTTGATAGTTGATGTAGGAGGCTTCGTAGGCAAGTAGCCCGCTCTGCGTCGTTCGTCACTTTCAATTCTGATTAGAGGCTAGGGTTCGTCGTCTCGCAACATCGCATGGGAACCAAGCATACCAGCCGCGGACCAAGGCGGCGGAGTAGCGTCTCCGCCGTACGAGACTTTCCGAAGGGATGCGGCCCGTCCGTTGCTGACCCTCCTACGTCCTCCAATCCCGAGCCGTCCTCCCCGAACGACGTCCCGGAGGCGGAGGCCGTCCCTCGACCTCCGGGCACCGATGAGACGGAGGCCACTGCTGCCGGGGATCGATCGGCGCATGAAAGTTACGATTTTGACCGGCGGAGGAACCTCGCGTCGCCAATTCGACGCTTCCCTGTTGGCTCTGGACGGGATGCTAACCCCAGTAATCCTAATGTGAAAAGGGGAAAGGATGATGTGCTCGGCGTCAACAAGCAAAGCCAGGACGGCGCACTTGAAAAGATTGTGATTGTTTCAGCTCTCATGGCTGCACCCAACTGTCCTTGGAGAAATCCAGGCAAGGTTCGTGTGAGGAAGTCGGCAAGAACCAAAGTCTCTGAATGAACAGTCGAAGCCTTTCCACCGCTCACTTTTGGCTCAAGAATATTTTGCATGAATACTATGCTACGAGCGTAGGTTGTGAGTTATCCTTGTGCCCCTTTGCATGGTCACCTCAACGCCCTGCATTGCTCGTGCAACTTGCTTCTGTTATCGTATTACTAGAGAATGGGTAGTCTTGATTTGTTTCTTGGAGAACTTTGTGTTGTATTTTCGTACAGTCCTTAACACTTATTGCTTATTCATCTCCTTGATTGCACATACACTGGTAAAGAAAACAAGTTTGATTGGGCAAAACTTTAGCTTTTCTGATCTAGTTTCTTGAACTTTTCCGGCAAAACTTTAGCTTTTTCTGATCTAGTTTCTTGAAAATTTCCTCATATATATATATATATATATATAGTCTCAAAGCTCTTTTCCAAGTTGGAGCTTTGAAGCTTAATATAATTATTTGATAAACTTATCTATCTGCCAACTAATCATTGGACAATAAAGTGATACGAATTTCCTTAAGTTTCTTATTTCTCAAAAATTTAAGTTCAATATCAGCATGCTTGGTTCTTTTGTGAGACACTGAATTATATGTAATGTTAATTGTAGTTGATTATCACATATTGTCATTTCATGGCAAAAGACGATTCACTCGCCCCCAGCGTCTCCGCCAACCTGTCCCTAGACCAACACAAAGGAGGTAAATCACGGGTGACTATTAGCCATTTGTACAAATGATTAAGACATGAGGGGTATATGCATATTGCCATTTCAATTCCTGCCTAGGCAAATCATTCAACAAACCATTTCTCTCACATGTCAAGTACAACAAAACACAAAATTTCGATAGGGGCCACGATTGACAATTTTGGATTTTGAGAAAGTTTATAGTTGCATATCTGTGGACAACAATACTGCCATGGCATAGTTATGATTGGTCCAACTGATTGTGCTCTAACATAGATAGACCCGACGAATTCCAAAAATTACATTTCACGTATAATTGATTCGTGTTTTGTGATCATTGTGTGGAGATTGGCTGACTGCATACTGCTACTACTTTTATCCAATTTGAGCAAGAAAAGCTTAGATATGATCTCTGATACGTATATGCTGAGACAGTTGAATAATATGACTCGCATGATAAGATTGCGACCTAACATGTCTAACATGCTCAAATATGGATAGGATACATAACTTAATTGATTTCTACAGACGACAGCAAACAGGCTTGCACTCTTCTCCACATATACTTCATTGAGGAGATCTTCTGCACATAATGGCCATTCAACTTGAATTTGGTAATCTCTAAAATGCCCAAAAGGATTAGTACTTTGTACATAAGCTAAGGGTTATTATTATTATTATTTTTTGAGATGGTTTCTACTTAGTTGTTCTGGTAAACTCTGTTTGGGCATTTCATCAATTAGTACCTCAAAGAAATGGACACCTGACCTTAAAAGGATATGCTAATCTACCCATGATTTTGCTATTGAGAAGCAAGTTCATTCCACCACAGGAAGTGGATTTATAGGATAAAGAACATTAGGAAGATCATTGACTTGCAAATGACTGTAGCTGAAGTTTTGGTTGTGGATTGGTTAGTTGTCTGTGGAGGACAAACAGAGAATTACTTCAAGGTGAGTAGGAGATTCCATGGAGGACAATAGCTTAAGTGAATTTAACCTTTATTGAAATCGGTTAAGGTTGGCATAGGCTTTGTGGAGATTTGGCACAGCCTTGTTGTGGGAGGATCTAACATAGCTGGTGAAGTTGATGAAGTTTGAGGTGGCGGATAAATGGATGAAGCAAAACAAGATCTAACAAAATCAATGAACGACCTTAAATTGGCAAGAATCTCAATTGATGTGTTTTGTTGGGAGGACAAAGCAAAAGATGGAAAGGATTAGATGAAAGCATTGTCGTGGGAGGATGTAACATAGCTGGTGAAGTTGATCAAGGTCGAGGTGGAGGATAAATGGATGAAACAAGATCTAACAAAATCAATGGACGACCTTAAATAGGCAAGAATCTCAATTGATGTGTTTTGTTGGAAGGACAAAGCAAAAGAAGGAAAGGACTAGATGAAATATTTTAAAGAAGTGGATGGGAGCTGTCTTCTTCCTAGTGTTTACTTGGGGATATGAAAGACAAATAGAGAATGAAAAGATGGATAGAAATTCATTGTCAATCTTTTGAATGGGTGGTAGTCATCTGAGCAACAAATGACCTTAGGTCATACTCACCTTTGACTGCTGCATGCAGAGCATTTGTGCAATCACCTGGAATCAATTCGGAACACAGCCACCGTCCCTCCTTCCCACTCCAGAAAATGCAAAGAGATGATCACGCAAAGTCCACCCCCAGCAAACGAAACGAAGGATGCCTCAACTCCACAAACCACAACTCGGCACATCACAAGTACAGCTGTTTTGTTTATTAACTAAAGAACAGATTCCCAATTAAATGACATAAAGAGTGTGATGATGCAAGTATTCCTCTCTACTAACACCTGTCTATGTTATTTAACTCCTTGTTTCCTGTTTCTTTTGTAGATATGGATGAACAGAGTTTCTCCTCTGAGTCATCTCTATGCTTCCTTTAATTCCAATGCGGCATGCTTTTAGTCCTGTTTTGTCATGCTCATCACAAAGTGTTTTTATTTAGCAGATGCTATTTTTTTTTACTTCAGATTCCATTTTTTTTCCTCTTATTTTCTAGAGTTGTCTTTGCTTTTGAGTTTTAGGAACTTGTCGGTCTGTGTTTAGTGTGAGTATTCTATTTAGATTTTGAAAGTTGTTGCTAAGGTATGTACTCTGTATGTGCATGAATAGTCTTTTAATGTTGACACTATCTTTATATATAGAAAACTTGAACAATCTCATCTAGAGCTCAAAAAACTTATACTCTCGCATGGAAACATTCAATCAAACTCATTGTCATTGATTAGATTTATACATATCCCATATGTGAAATCCAAACTCCCGCAATTACAAAAAAGTTTCAGACCAGAGACAGTTAAGCGGGTTGAGACTTGAGATAGAGAAAAATGCTTATCGATAGAGTGCTAGTGGCCCAAAAGAGTAAGTGCCCTTTGGTTGCATTCAAAATGGAAACCCCCCAGGCTGTTTCTACCCTCTATATAAACCTCACCTTGCTGCACCTTCAACATCAGAAAACAAAACCCCAAACTGAAAAACTTTGCAGTGCCTCCAAGTTATCGAATCGGCCTTCTCCTCCTCGACTGAAATGGGATTTCAGGCACTCATGGTTTAGTTAGTTCTTCGCAGTAGAGAGCTGACAGTAGATAGTGAGCACTCATGGTGCTTTCCTGCATGATGAGCAGTGCGTGCTTGAAGCTGTGTGTGCTCACTTCTCTTTCTGTCAGCTTCCACCAAGTAGTGAACTTTGTTTATCATGCATGATTCAATTCGATTTCTCTGCTTCTATTTTCTTGACTACTTTTTGGTTTTTAGTTCTTTGTTGCTGTATTCTTTCTCTACATGGATCATGCTTCATGTTCATGATCTCGATGGTCTTTGGTTTTCTTATTGTTTTTAAAGGTGGCCAAACATCTACTAATGAGATTGAGATGCTCAGGAGGGTGGAGACTGGAGAGGATGGATAGTGGCTGCCTTTGGCCAACCAAGCAAGCGATCTTCTACTAGTTTATATATAGAAAGTTTATGTTTAGCGTTCTACGACCAGTGTTTGCGGAGAAAAGATCCTCTGGTCCATAATCACTGGACCATCCTTGGTCCAGTGATTATGGACCGTTGGATCATATTAATGGATCATCAAATAGGCTCACAGTTCAGAACCAACGGCCCACAATCACTGAACCAGAGATGGTCTAGTGATTGTGGATCAGAGGATCTGAACTGGTGTTGGTGTTTGCAACTACTCAATGTAAACCTAATCAACTCATTTCTTTCTTTCTTTTTTTTAAACGTATTTGTCTATTTCTTTGTTGCTACCTCACGAAATCTACAATTGCTTTGTTTGACTCGTAGCCATCAAATAATTCCAATTAAGCACGATTATTTATTGTGTTTTCTTTTCGAATACATTAGAATATCGTGGTGTATATTCTATTGAATTATGGATTATTTTAATGAATGCAATTCCTTTTCAAACTGTCTTTTTCAACCGAAAAATAAAATGCAAAATATCATAGAGAAGGAATTCGTAGCTTTTTAGGTATCTTTATGCTAACACATACCCAGAGTTAGCATAAATTATTTTATTAATTATTGGATTATTTATTTATCAACATGACAAATATTTCACGTTTTAAAACATTTATAATATTTCATAAATTGTATCAATGATCGTAAACTCCTAGACCATCATAGCTTTTTAATATTAAAATTCCCTAAACCCTATTTTCTTATTAAAAAATACACCTAAACCACTAATTTATTACTAAAAAAGACAAACTTTGCCAGCAAAATAATTATTAGAAAAAATATTTTAACCATGGATTGGGTTCGAGTCGAGTGTACTCAACCGGCCTAACTCGACCGGCCGTGATAATCGCTTTTTGGACTCGAAACAAACAGGCAGAACAATCTCCTTTTCCTTACGTCAACGCTGTCCCCCGCCGAACACCAATGCACGCAACGACCCATTAACAAATCGCCCCGTGCCCTCACTCTTTCGTGCTTCCGAATAAATCACGAATCGTAAGGCAGCTCTCAACGGCCCGATGCGCGCTCGAGCCGGAAACCGTCGTTATCCTGCTCCGTTTTATTTCCTGGCGACTCGCCTCTTGTCTGTCTTTCTCTTTCTTCCTCCTCGTCTCCTCCGTTTCTCTCGCGGACGGCTTGCCCTTATAAAAAGTATCTCCCCACCGCCACCAACTATTTCCGTCGCCTTCTTCGCTTTCCTTTTTCCCTTTCTCTTTCCCGAATTAGCAAAAGCGAAAGGAAGGAGAGAGGAAACTGTGCAATTCCCAACCCTGGGGCGGGGGAATCGTCCCTTGCCCTAATTCCCCTCCGGCCGAAGCGTGGTGATGAGTTGCACCTCCGCCCATGGCTGTCGCCTCCGCGTATTTCCTCGTGGTCCTCCTCGTTTCGTTTGGCTGCCCTGCGGTCTGCTTCCCGAGGCTGGACGGTGGCGGACTGGATCGCGGGGATCGATTCTCGATCTTGAACTACGAGTCTTTGTGGCACGATTACTCTCCGCCTTCCCCGCCTCCGTCGCCTCCGGACCCGCCCTCGGCTTCCTGTGGGGATGACTTGGGTGGCACCGGCGACTTCGACAGTCTCTGCGAGGTCCACACCAGCGTGGAGCTTTCCAACGACGTCTTTGTCAAGGCGAACGGGAGCTTCGTGGTCTACCCGGATGTGGTTCTCAGCTGCCCTCTGGCGGGGTGCTCCCTCGTCATCAATCTTACGGGTGAAATCCGGATCGGACACAATGCAAAGATTGTGGCCGGGAAGGTGCGATTGGCGGCGGGAAACATGAGTCTAGCTGACGGTGCAGCCATCAATACTACGGCGCTCGCAGGGGATCCGCCGACACAGACCAGTGGGGCCCCTTCCGGGATCGATGGAGATGGTGGTGGGCATGGTGGAAGGGGCGCGAGCTGCGTGGTGAAGGAAGGGCAGACACAGGAGGACTCCTGGGGTGGAGACGCGTATTCCTGGTCATCTCTGACTGTGCCTGTTAGCTACGGAAGCAAAGGCGGCTCAACAAGCAGGGAGAAGGATTATGGAGGAGGAGGCGGTGGGCAGATCTTCTTCGTAGTCAAGGATTTTCTCGAGGTCAATGGAAGCATTTTGGCTGATGGTGGCGAAGGCGGCTCTTTGGGTGGTGGAGGGTCAGGTGGGAGCATCTATGTCAATGCAACCAAAATGTAAGTTTAAAAATAATGTTGGTTAACATACTTCTACTATGGGGTTAAATAGAGTAACATTGTTAATAATCTCAATGTAAAGTTTGATATCTCCTTAATCAAAGTATGTTTAGTACACTACTTTCACCTATGATAAAAGCTTTATGTTCGTTTTCTCCTTGACTACTAAAGCTTTGTGGCGTTGTGATATAGCCTGCATGCTAGATACACATCAATACTTTGTAATCTATAAAAATTACTCAACTAGATATGATCTGATAACAAATTCTTTAATGGTAGCATCCGCCACCCTAGCGGCCCCACACGGTCGGTCACGTAACCATATGTGAGGAGGTAAATCGGGAAGTTGTAGTTGGCCAATGTGGGGTTGACTTTTTTTCCTCGGCTTTATCGAGATTCAAACCCTTACCTTATGGTAGTAACTCTGCCCTGCACTAGCCAACTCAACCCTGCCCAATTCTTTAAGCCCTATTGAAATGTTGCTCTATTATCAAATCAATCTATGTTGTGTCTAGTTTCTGTTATGAGCTACTATTTCAGTTCCCCATAAAGAATCGCATGAGTTTAATATGTATGGTTAAATATTGAAGCTCATTTTTTTATATTTTGTTTTAAGATTTTGTTGACGTTGATCAAACATTTTTGTCTGAGTTGAATTCTTACAATTTTGAGTCAACTGAACTGCATTGTTAAGCGTGAAAATCATGTGTGCATGGTGAATATTGTACCTTTGAATGTAGCTTGAATGTTTCTCTTCCATGTGTACTTTGTAACACAACTTGAGAAGCTTTTTTTTGCTGTCAAGCTAAATAGAATAACTATCAACACACGACATCACGTGATAGATGGTCTTCATGTAGGAATATTTTTACTCGTGATTACAGTAGCACTAACCTAGCAGATGTTTGTCATGGCTTAGTCATATGCTTTGAACTATCTTAGGGGAATTTACTTTGCATTAATCTTATTAATTAGCTCTTATCTTATTCAAATTAGTCTTGCAGTCAGGACCTTTTTAGTTAAGTTGTAAGCAATTTGGAATATAGCTATGATATTTAGGATGAATGAAATGATAACAAAGCTTATCTGCAATTCCAAATTCTTTATGCTTCTACATGATTGTTGGTTCTTTTCCTTTACTGATATTAGATTTGGTCAATCCTAGAAATTAGATAATTGACTTGCAATTTTTTAGTTCTAGTATAAGTTGGAAATCCTTTTACATTAGTATGTGTTTTAAAGTTTTTATACTGAATACAAACTCATGATATCTTCTATATCTGTTTGAAACTAATATGCAATCACAGATTTTGTATTGATTACTCTCAGATATTGATGAATAAAACTTTGTATTTCTGCATGTATCTGTATGCATATAATATTTCAGTTTGGGAACATTGGTAACAATCATTTGTATGTGGTAAATTTTATTTAGAAAACATTCCATAAGGTTTTAGGTTCGTAATTAGCCTAGTGAAATTCAGTTGTTATACTAGTACTTGAAAATCCCCATAGTCATGCGTACATGTGACAATTGAAGCTTGCTTTACCAGTGACCTAGAAGTAAAAAAGAGCATAGTTTATTAATTAGATACATCCTTATCATTTAGTGCTCTTATATAGGTATTTATGTATTTATATTTTATATATTTTTTTTATAAAAGCTTACTGAATTCTTGCCCTTATTGTACAGTTGAGTTAATCTGCCTGTGATCTTTGATCAATATTCCAAACTATTCTGTCTTGCTGAAGATCTATCTAATTCCTTTTTCTAAGAGCAGGAAAGGCACAGGCATGATAAGTGCATCGGGAGGATGTGGCTTGGCTGGTGGTGGTGGAGGCCGAGTTTCAATTGCTGTATTCAGTTGGCATGATGAACCACATGTTTTTGTTCATGGTATGGTTATGATTTATCCTACTTGCAATACAACTAGTCTATTTTTTGAGAGTCTAAAGTGACCATTATTTTAAAAGGCCAATGAAAGAGGCTTTTATTCCATTAGCACATTCATTCATGCGATAACAAGTTTTTATACTATCATAATCTCTTTTCTCTCTTAATGAGATTGTTGACAGAGGCACACAACATATGCTTCATTAACCTTTGTTGCATTACTTGGTCCACTTGTCTCATTGTCTTATTATACCAAAGTCACCAGTCCAACCCTGCTATTGGATAGAAGTCGTGCCCATCCCCACTTTGAGTTCTCATCTCCCCAACCCGCTTGACTCCATCCCACTGACACAGTTTTATCCCATCCTCTTGCTAGACAAACCTCTATCACTCCTATTTTGCATTTGTACAGGATCTCTAGAGTACACCTCTTACTCTGCTTGAAGAACATGGATTCAGTGTGACAGAAGTTAGGCATTTCTTGCATCAACTATTGTTCATTGCATGGGATGGGACTACATATGCAAATTTTCATCGAATTGATCAAGATCTAAATATATGGAAAATTCAATAACAAACTTGCTTAAAGTGTTGAGTCACTGCCTTAGCCACAATCTTCTTTGAAAATCATTTGTAACATAACTCCATGTTCCATAATACTTTGGTAAAAGAAATCCATAGAGAGAAGTCTACAAAAATCTTCTTTATTGTGCTTTAGTTTGTTGTTCAATTTGACTTTATAACCATAATTATTTGTTATTAATCCTATATAGACAACTATCAAGCTGAAATAACCTCATTACCATGAGAGATGTAGACTATAGTTTGATGTTTTGTTTTGTAGTAAGGTTTTGGTGCTTGGTTAGAATGAGATGATGCCAATGTCAGCTAATGTACAGGAGTATGCTGGCATGCCATCCAGCTGGTTGACATCAATTAGAGGAAAAACCAAGGATGGGATGACAGGGAAGAGGAAGAGTATCTAATATATCACTACTGCTGCTACATAGAGTACTGCTATTGTGTCTACCCATGGTGGTTTTAGTTAGGTTTACATGACAAGATATTTTTACCTTCGAATCGAAATGATGCGCCGTATAAAACCTAATGTAGACCATAGGTGTGAGAATCATTAAATCAAATACTCTTATTTATAAAGTTCTAAAGAATTTGTTAATAAGTTAGTTGTTTAATTTAAAAAATAGAATCATACACAAGCCAATCACTCAATTAATGTAAACCCTACAAAAACACAGAATGGTAATATGCATTACCAATGCATGCTTAAGAAGATTTAATTCTGTTTTTTAGTGATCATAATGCAAGTGTAAGTCAACACTACAGGAATGAAAATAGATCTGGACATAAGTTGGGGGATATCACAAAATGAGTTAAAAGCTGAGCCCTCTAATTCCAACAACATGTTAGATCTAACATGTCTCATTGGTTAACTGTCATCAAAGACTTGATTGCAAAAGTCTCATTAGGTTGAATCTGGAGATGCAACAACTGTAGTTGGGCGGAAACCGTTATATCTTACTGCAGCTAATGGAAGGCAGTTGCGGGGCTGTTGGTAGGCAGTAGGCAACACAGCCAATGATAGTAGGCTTGTAGTGGCTCTGGACAATGTTGCCTAATCAACAAGAGGCGGAATTGGGCAGTGACGAGGAGAGATCCACTTGTTCATAGTGCTCATGGGATAGACAAGGACTGTGACAAGATTGAGGTAGACCAAGTTATCTTCTTCTTTAGGTAAGCACGGAGGTTAGAAGATCACTACTGATGCCAACTGATGGAAGGCCCTACAGGTTCTATTGAAGTGGATTTGTTGAGGAAGAGGATATCAAGTTTGGGATGTGGGGTGACTCTCCACAACCTTTTGATGGTGTGAAGTTGTAGGTGAGGGGATGCATCTGCTAGTGGTGGTGAAGCAGTCAAGGGAGAAGTCCTCTTGTTATCCACTGCTTGCTGCACGTAAGTTGAAGTTCAACATGGAAACGACTGTTGGTGAATCTGGCAGACTTGCAATGGCTAGCAACTCTAGTGCAAGCTGACGGTAGGAGGAGACTTGAGAGTTCCGTTGCTGCAGGAAGAAGCCATATGTCTGTGACTGCTTCTTCAGAGAATCAGGTCAGGAGGGAAATTTAGCTCTGGATAGAGTAAGTTGTTTTGGCTTGTCATAGTTGCAGTTAGTTAACACAACAATTGTGGACGGTAGAGGCCCTCTGGTTAGGTAGCAAGGCCGGGAAGGGTGATCACTAGGAGATGGTCGGATGATGTGGTAGGATGGATGGAGAGGAATTTGGATGAATCAGTGTAGGGGATATTGGAGTATCAAATAACAAACCAAATAGGAATTCAAATTTGATACCAATTGATACAACACCCAAATCCATCAAACTTACATGGATTGATATAGCACATGGATAGTTTTTTTTTTCTAACACAAATAGCTCTTGCAAAGGGAAGAAAACTCATAAATAGAACTTTATTATCCTAAAATATGATTTACTTTTGGGTCTAATGGCCCTTTTATAAAACAACCAAAGGTTCTAATCTTCTTAACTATCTCTTTTTTCCAAAACAAGGTATTCTGATTTAAAACCTTAATACATATAGCAAAATTTCAAACTTAAAACAACTTTTACCAATTTAAAAATTACTAGTTTAAATTTTTTATTTAAAATATTATAATTTTATCCCTATGTTAATCATAATTGTAAGCCACATTATTTCTCAACTGATTTCTTTTGATTGATCATTTTGTACTTATGCCCATCATTATAACTCATATAAGACAGTTTCATTAAAAAATTGCTTCATAATTTCAAAAGCAGTTTTATTTTTAAAGGGTATGAAATACAATTTTGATTTATTTTGTTATTTAGTGGGGCTGATCGTTTGTGAAATTGTTTTTGATAAATCTTATAAAAGACGCGTCATCTTATTGACATTGTTACATTTATCTAACCTAAATTCTCTTTTCTTTCTCCTACAGAGACTCACTGAGTTGATGAACATGATTTGTACTGTGACAGACATGTTATCGCTCTGTCTCCATGTGTGTGTGCATATATTTTTGCCGATTTCCATTTTTCTGCTACCTTTTAATTGCTGTTTGTTAATGTTTTCAGTATCAAAATTCCGATTATTGATTCTCGTTTGGGCTTATTTATGGTTCTTAGGGAATCACCCTTTCGTAAATGCTTGGGTTTTGTATATGCATGATTTGTTGTTTATTGCATTTTTTTTTCTCGTGGCAATTGAATAGGTTTCTGAAAGTACTTCAATGCACATTATGATTACTTGAACGACCTTAGTGTTATAGTTCTTTTGTGAGATTTCTTTACATAAACACTTGGTTTCTAGTTGTTAATTTCCCAGTTTTGCAACTCTAGAATAGGCTTAACTATTTCACTTTTGAGTAGGTGGTATATATATATATATATATATATATATCCCATGTTTGTGTGATGTCAAAATCTGATTACAACAAGGCTAAGCATTGTGTGTGTTTTTTTTTTTGGCAATTTTGTTTTATGATTATTATTTAGACTTTATGCTGGCTATAAGTCGCATCTTCTTTGTGTTTGCATTATCATAATTTTTTGGGCTCATTCTTTTAATTTCTTCTAAATAGGTGGAAAGAGTTCTCGCTGCCCTGATAATGCTGGTGCTGCTGGAACACTTTATGATTCAGTTCCTAAAAGCCTTATAGTTAGCAATCATAACCGTTCAACACAGACTGATACACTTCTACTAGAATTTCCTTATCAGCCGCTTTGGACAAATGTTTTTATCAAGAACTGTGCCAAAGTTGCTGTTCCTCTACTATGGAGTCGAGTACAGGTCAGTTTTCTTGCTTGAATTTTTTGTGTGTTGAGCAGTATTATTTTCCAAAATCCAATTGTCTGTGACTATGTGAGGAACTTCCCTTAGCTTTCAGGTTGCCCAAAATATTAATAAAGATAGCACAAGGAGGATTTTGGTGTTTAAGTATATGAAGAGACCCACTTGCTGCTATTGTTGGTTTAGTAAATTTCATGAAGAGAATAATTCTTGCAATTGGGATTTTAGTTTTGACATTTCAGGGTTAATCTATGGTTGATTGGTTTAAATGTTTTGGTTAGTTGAAATGTTAGAAAATTACAATAACCCTACTAATGGAGATTCAGTACTGCAAAGAGATATGATAGAAAAATAATCATATTAATATTTGGGTTAAAAAAACAAGTATGTAATTCATTTGTGTGCTTCTTGTTTGTGGAAACCAATTTGGTGTGCAAATAAGTACTATGCTAGACAAATGTTTACAGCTTATATGGAAATTTATTTTCTTAAAGATGAATCTCTTATAAATTGGAAAATGTAAAACAAGAAACATAAATTGCTAGAGGACATAAATGCATAGAATTTAACAGCATATGTTATCATTTCCATGCTTATGGGTGACATGTATAGCCAAGAATTTCGTAACTGCAATTATATTAGTAAGTGATACAAATACTTAAGAATTTCTACAGAGATTGCTTTAGGTATTGTTTAATTACTTCATGTGGCTTCTTTGAAAACACAAAATCTGTCCACTTTCTCATGAAAATAACTGAGGTTGTTTTAGGTAATGATATAGAACTATGCCCATAACCAGATGGCTCCAAATAGTTTTGAGACACGGGTAGGACTTTTTGGAACTTCAGAACTTACACAATTGTTTTTTTTTTTTTTTGCATTTGGCAATATGTTGGTGATATCATTGCTTCATGTAGTTTCATACATGCTTTAAAATCTCATGCGGCCTCAGTACATGCAAAACATTTCGCTCCGCCTGTTGATTGGCACGCCCGACGTCCTGAGGCCCCACGGCAGACGTGTCGCGCTAGCCCCATGGCAGATGCGTCGCTCTAGCCCCGTGGTGGACGGGTTGTGCTAGCCCCGTGGTAGTGGCGGCAGCGTTGCGCAAGCCCCGCTGTCGTTGGCATCGCGGAATAGACAGGAAATTAGCTTTTAATTAAATAAAACTTAGGTTAATAATTTAAATCAACTTCTAGTTATAATAGTGATAATTTAAATAGGCTTAATTTAACCTTAATAAAACCATCCATTATATATATATATATATATTAAATATTTAGATTAAAATATTTATTTTTAATTAATCTATTTTACATTTAAAAAATACCGAAACCATATCAACACAACATGATATGGTATCGAAACTGTATCATTTCGATCCAGGACCAAAATCTTGGCACGGGTTGAGATTTTAACCATGGTTTCAGGTGCTTATATGTTTAGAGGATTTATTTTATTTTTTGAAATATATCAAATTTGCTTCGTCTCATATGGTTGTCGTTGGTCTAACTGGTAAATTTGGCTAAAAGTGCTGTATGCCAAAACTGTGATGATATCATGATAATTAGCTAAAATAAACTACTGATGTCCCTGAAGCCTTGTTTATTCATACATTTTAAAATTTGGATTCATTTTCTTTTAATGGAAATGCTTTTATGTCTCTTATTTAACATGGTTTTGTTAATGGTTTATTCTTAATATGCTAGTTTAAAATGTGGGACAATAGTGATATTCTTATCTGATTTTATGATATTTGTGCAGTTGGCTTGGATGTGTATATTGTATAGGTTGCATAGATGTCTTGTTTGGATGTTTTGTCAATAACCTAGTCGTGGTATTTTTTTTTTCTTGTTTCAAATGCTTTATTGTCGGCTTCATGTTTGAAAACCCATTTGCTTCTTTCAGAACAACTTACCCTAATCTCTGTAATTACCAGGTTCAAGGGCAACTTAGTCTACTTTGTGGTGGCATATTGACATTTGGTCTGACTCATTATCCTTATTCTGAGTTTGAGCTTATGGCGGAAGAACTTTTGATGAGCGACTCAGTAATTAAGGTTCTCCCAGAACAATTACTTCTCATTTTCTTTGTTACTCCTTTGCAAATAAATTATCAGCAACATATTTTTCCCCCAATTCAATTGCTTGTTCATTGGTGCTAGTTTGAAGTTCAGCCTTGGAATCATGCTAAAGGTTGCACCTTTTTTTAGCTAGTGGAACATGTGTTTAGAACAACAATTAAAATACCGTTCCGTGCCGGGCGACACGGACGGTTTTTACCGTTCCGCCACCGGAGTGAAACCTGCAGAGAAGGCTGTAGAGAAGGCGGGATAATTTCGTGCGTCATCACGTGCATCACGCGAAAGAAGGAATCACGTAACATTGCGTGATAGAAGGAATCGAGACAGAAGGAATCGAATCAATTCCTTTCGTCGATCGATTAATAAAAAAAACACTAGGCAACAACTAGGGAGGTGATCACTATCTGGACAGGTATGATTTCAATTTGACCTAAATGAGCGGAGGCGACGGAGATGTCGCAGGACTCCTTCGGCGCCGCTAGAAGCGTCGCAGGACCAAGCGTCCCGGAGGTGCTTCTGATCCCTCTTCACAAAAGCCACGGTGCGAAAGCCACAGTGGGTTAGAGGCGTGGCATTGTAGGTGGCGCTGGAGGTGTTGCGGAATGGCTCCGCGTGTCCGCGAGGCATTTTTGTTTATCGAAAATTAAACCAATGATTTAATTAATTCAAACATTTCTCAACTTAGGTGTGATATTTCGAAGAGGCTTTCATAAATCCTAATTAAATTATCTCAATAAAAAATATATATATATAATATTTAAAAATTAAATAAATTTTATTAATTAATATTCTAAAATTTATTTTTACTATTTTAAATTTTATTTAAAAATATCTAAAAAAATTCTAATAAATCAGATTTATATTCTGATAATTTTTTAATAATTTTTTAATTTTTGTTTACAGATATTGATAAATAGATTAATTCAAGTTATTGATAGATTATTTTTTTTTAAAGAAAACTATATTTAATTGTGTTTTCTAACAATATTAATTTGACCAATAATTGAGAATTTATATAAAATTAATATACAATTTATTTTTAAATTATACATAATAAATATATTTATCTAATAATTACTATATATAAATAAAAAATATTAAAACCGTATCAGCATGACACGACACGATACCAAAACCTTTGCACGGGTCAAGATTTTGAACCTTGGTTTAGAACTCTAGTAATGACATTTGCAATTATGGGGTTACGGCTGCACCATTGATCTTCGAATCACTGGTAGGCCTTACAATGGATGGAGCCTCATGAACGGATTCATACATTTTTTTTAGTTTGTCTCAAGGTTCTAAAATTCGCTAGGCGTTAGTCGGGCGGCAGACTAGCGCCTAGCGCTTAGGCCGCATAGGCGGGGATTAGGCACTGCTAGGCCGATTCCACGGTATCAACATAAATTACATAATAAATCACATTCTATAACTCCAACACAATAACATCAAATTTAAAATGAGTTCAAAATTACACAACTAATAAAATATCATAAATTTATGCTACTACTTCTTCTCCATAATTTTCAACAACTTGTTTTTCATCGGACACAAACTCAATATCATCATCAGACATAAACTAAAGGTTACATTTAAGTTTTTTTTACTTGGTCTTTAAATTTAAAAGCCCAAACTAAAAAAAATTATGAAAACCCTATACTATTTCTGTGGCTCCTAGACGATTCAATCGATTAGTCGGCGCCTATGGCCGCCTAATCCCGCTTAGGCGCCAAAGCCGCCTGGGTTGATTGATTAGCATGTTTTTGGTGCGGCTGGGTGGAGCCTAGCACCTAGGCCGACTTTTAGAACACTGGTTTGTCTTTTTGATTTTCTAATTTAGTTGGTAAAATGTGCCTGGTTGATGGCAACTAACTTGTTCAATGAAGCTGGCCAGGTATGAAAAGTTGAGTGAACAAGATAAATAAACAAGTTCATCCTAATATCATTCATGTGCTATACTTTAGCAATAATATGGCTTCAAAATCTGTGATTTGTTTATGCCTGACAATTTTTTTATTTGATAAATGGCCAACCTGTATCTTTAATTTTCTGGTGAGAAGAATAATCAATAAATGTGATTGATGAATTGAATGATTGCTAATAATTTGTTGAAGATTTCCTTGTTGATATCCATATTCCTACTTCATCATGCAAGTTATTTTGTTGGCGCTTCTTTTGCTTGATTGATAAAATTGTTTAATGAATTTTGTCAAGTCTATCTAAGAAGGTAATTGATCATACAACAGCTATTTATTGTTCCTTCATGTCCGATTTTAGGTGTTTGGTGCCTTACGAATGTCTGTTAAAATGCTTTTGATGTGGAATTCTAAAATGATCATTACTGGCGGTGAGGATACATTAGTGGCAACGACATTGCTTGAAGCGAGTAATTTGATTGTTCTAAGGGTAAGGTTGTTCTTATTCTGGGATAAATTTGTTTATTATCAGTTTTATTTTTCAAAACAAGATTAATTGGTGGGCAAAGGATTGGTGAGATGAGCCAAATTTTATTCATTAACTTTCTTTACAGGAATCATCTGTCATACATTCAAATGCAAATCTAGGAGTTCATGGTCAAGGTCTGCTCAATTTATCTGGGCCAGGAGATGTAATTGAGGCACAACGTTTGATCTTGTCACTTTTCTACAGCATCCATGTATGTTTGTGGGTTATATGTTTATTTTCTTTCTGCTGTTATGATATGATTGCTTGATGCAGTTATTCATATGATTTAGAATATCAATTCTAATACTATCACCAACTAAATCACATTTTCTTTTATAGTTAAAATTTACTATTCAAAACCTTTTTTTGTTCTTGACTGATGGCATTTAGTACTTTCTTCTTGTCCATTTGTCATATTTGTTAGTCTGTTATTTGGTTGATCTGTTTTTTTATCAAACCATTATCTTCTCTCATTGGCTTCTTCCGCTATTATTTAAGCAGATACTCCATTGAATTGCTTGTCCAATAATGTTATATTGGATCTTGGGCGTGAATGTTATGTAAAAGTTCCCCTATGCTTAACATGGATTGGTTGTCTTAGACATACTTTTTGATGTCTATGCTGCAGATATTATTTTTATTGGAAAACTTCATCTTGCATGAATTTTACAACTTTTTCATTTCATCGATTATCCCTTCTGTCAGTATCAGATCTGTGTTTACTTTTTTATTATCTTTCATGAAATTCTTATTCTTCTTCACCCCTTTCTACTTTACCCACAATCGATCCCCTTTCTCTTTTCCTCTTGCATGTTGTACCATCTCAAACAATTTAGCATTGTTAACCATGTTGTATGTTGCAATTAATCAAGCTATTATTTGTATGAATTACTTGAAAATGTCCATCGTGGGTACCTCCTTGAGGATGATGATGGAACTGACCCACCACCACTCTTTGACATGGATTGACTTTTCTACAAGAATCTCCGCGCCCTTTACTCCCACAATAACAGTTACATTGACTTTCTGAAAATCTTGCTTGGCATGATGATCATGAGGTGCTCCAATGAGGTGCTCCACTTCACTCTTCCATTCTGCATGTTGAGTGCTTCTTATGCTGCTCATTCCCTTCAACTCCCTCCATAATGAGGCAGACTAAGTTCAATGACATCACCATCATGATCATTATGGATGACAAGGAGTCAAGCACAGAGGCATTGAGTTTTCATAAGGGTGTTGTTTCTAATAGCAAGTGTGACCGTTTGGCGAGTCCATTTGTGATGTGTAACTTTTTTGACAACTCTTTCTTCCTAGAATCAAATTTGTTCAAATCATAATCAGCAGGCTATCTTCTTGTTATGCAAGAATCCCAAGGAGCAAAAAGTGAAAACTTTGTTGTTCACACAGTTGTAGTTGTGGGATATCTACAACATGATTACAATGAAAAACCGCTCGAGCATGATTATAATGAACAAAGAGATTTTTTTTTGTTGGTTACTTGCTCAAGCTTATAGCTTTTGCATGATATCTTCATTGCTCATAGAAAATGTCCTAAAATGAAATGCAAAATCGTGACTAATTTAATAACTATAGTATTTCTGATAACAAGTCAAGGGTTGTTATAAGGATGACTTGGGCTAATGCACTTCACCTTTTGAGCAAGCTATTTTTTTTAAATTAAATGAGTAACATATGTATTATCTGGACTTAGTATTTTGCGCCAGTTGTTTAGCATAACCAAGTTAAATGTATTATTAGTTTTCTCATCTGATCAACGATGGTGTTGTGATATGCCACAAGTATTTTGTTGGACGTGATGGATATTGGCGACGCTTGACCAACAATGAAAGTTTGGTTCTAGTGCCTACAACCCCAATGCTCTCAGTGCCTAAATGCTTAGACAAATTATCCTTATTTTATTCATGATTGATTAATCTAGGCATATTTTTGGTGTACAACTTTATGTCTTAGCTTTGAATATCATTTGAACCTCAATAACACTGGAGTGATTGCATAAGCAAACTAAAGTAAGCAAAATGGGGAAATTTAAATAATTCAATTATATTAACTCAATGAACCTTTGCCTTTATCTGTTAGACACTTATCTTTGTTATGAGAATTCTCTTGCTGCCTCTGCCATGTTGTTTGATTTAGCTCTCATACTACTTTATGTGCGAATATCAGTATATACATGGGACTTAGGTTTTGCTGATTAGAAATGTTGAACATGTTATGCTGGATTCTAGATCAACAAATTACTGGAAAAATTCTATACCTCCGCTTGTCAATATTTTAGCTGTCGGAAAATCAATTCAATTGCACCATTTGATTAGCTTGAGTTTTTGGTTGATATTATTTTCTACCAATATTTCCATCATAAGCTGACTCATTTATGTTGTTTCATGCTGCTGATAAATCTATGATGTTTACCTGTATTTCTTAAATTCTCAGATCTTTTTGATCCTCTGTAGGTTGGACCTGGATCCATTCTGCGTGGGCCACTGATAAATGCAACTACTGATGAACTGTAATTTGTTTGCTCTCTTTTCATAGGATATATCTCTCTGCCATTGTCCACTTGAATTGAGTTATCTAACAAGTTAAATTTTGCTGTCTGGCATGTATACTTGCTTTTAGGGCCCCAAGTCTGAATTGTGAGAAAAAAGATTGTCCGTTGGAGTTAGTTCATCCACCAGAAGATTGTAATGTCAATACATCACTCTCGTTCACCCTCCAGGTAAATTTTTTTCATTACTGTCTGTCTCTTTTGGATTAAATTTCTTGGATTGTTATATATTTTCTGGTTTTCAGATTTGTCGTGTTGAAGATATTGATGTTGCTGGCCTTGTTCAAGGAACCGTTGTTCATTTCCATAGAGCAAGAAGCATTGTTGTGTATCCCACAGGAAAAATTAGTGCAACTGGTTTGGGTATGAGCTATTTAAATCTACTGAAATTTCATTTTCCTTTTTAATATTCCCTAAAGTTATTTATGTTTCATTCACATATTTTGTTGCTTAATTGTCCTTGATTGATAATAAGAACTGTTTTCTCAGGAAAGGAATGATATGTTGTTGTCTTCCATAGTTACTCTTGCTATTTGTTGCATTTTGATGAGTCATACCATTCTACCCTACCAAACATGGCCATTGTCCATTTTTTTCATCTTTATCAATTATTGCTTATTTAAGTCACTTTACTGTTTTCTTTTTTATCTGGAGTCCTTGATATTTTCTCTAAATACATTTGCCACATAGTTTTCTTTTTTATGACAACTTGGTTGAAATAACTAATTTTTAGCATTATTTTATATTTTCCATGATACATATCTGCATATGTTTTATTTATATCAATGTATGACATTATACAAAAGAACCCGAGATTGAGTTAATCTAATTTTGATATCTGAATTCATCTTGCCATTTACTCATTTTGCTGTTTCAGTTGAAAAAACTGTAATCCGCTAGACTATCACAAATGTATCATTTGTTCTTGAAGTGTCATTGATTGTTTGCAGCTTAGTCACCTTGACAAAGCTAAACACCTGGTTCTTAGTATTTCTTTTCTTTGTATGTTTGATGTGATTCATTTGGCCAACTTAGATGCTTATTGTGCACTTTTAGGATGCCTAATTAAATCCTTCACTTTACCATTGCATAGTGCTGCATGGAAGTGGCATAATTGCTGTTCTAATGACTATATAAAGTACCGCACACCTGCTTTGTTAGAGGTCATTCTTTGAGTAACTTCCAATAGAGCTATCAACATCCAAACTTTTAGTTGTTTTAAAAGCTTAAATACGAGGTCATGCACTTGGGATATTATTTACTTTGGAATAAGTTATTATTTCTGGCTATAGATTACTAAAGTTTTGTCTAAAATGATTTCTTCTACGTTAACATAAGTGTTAGAAAAGGGTATTCATGCACATTAGTTTATATGTTTTATATTCTCTCTCTCTCTCTCCTATTCCATAGCGTATGGGACTTGAATGTGACATGATAAATCCACCTTGATGCATTGTTTTGCTTATGTGCAGGCTGCAAAGGTGGTGTTGGGCATGGAAATATATTAGAGAATGGTGTTGGCGGTGGTGGTGGGCATGGTGGAAAGGGTGGAGATGGGCGTTTTAAAGATCTTATTGTTAATGGTGGCATTGCCTATGGAAATGCTGATTTTCCTTGTGAGCTTGGTAGTGGTAGTGGAAATGACAGTCTACCTTATGCAACTTCTGGTGGTGGTATCATAGGTATGTCTTTCCTTTGATAAGCTTTCTACTTTGTTTTTTGCTGCAGCATTTTAGGTAAAAGAGGTTCAAAGAGAGTGGATTCTAATTGATAGGATAAAATATTTACTTAGTTGTGGTCTACTCTATCATGTCTGAATCAACTACATAACAATCTACTTTTTGGCATTCACCAGTTAACATTATCGTGTACTTATTCATGTTCTTTAAATTCTTTTAAGACTTTGTACATTGCTAATACCTTCTTCTGGATTACTGTTGCCATCACGACAACCACTACAGTTATGGGTTCAATGGAACATGCTCTAGTCAGTTTGTCTGTTTATGGCTCAGTTGAAGCAGATGGGGAAGATTTCAAAGAAGCTAGCATCATCACTGGCTTGTCAGATGCAGGGCCTGGTGGTGGTTCTGGCGGTACAATTCTTCTATTTTTGCACTCCTTAACTCTCGGTGATTCCTCTATCCTTTCTACTGTCGGTGGGATTGGCAGTCTTAGTGGTGGTGGTGGAGGAGGTGGTGGAAGGATTCACTTCCATTGGTCTGATATTCCTACTGGTGATGAATATCTTCCAGTTGCAAATGTAAAGGGAATCATAAACACAAGGTCTGAGTTAATTCCTCCATGCAGATAAAGGAAAACTAACACTGTTTGTTTAAAAATTCACGTCCATGAATATCTCTTAAGTGGTTTGTTTAAAAATTAAAACATTTGCATTAATTTGAAATAGTCAAAAAAATTTAGGTCCTTGCATATTTTGGCAAAGTTCTTTGCCTTTATCTTAGCATATTTTGTTTGCCAAAAAAACAGTATCCAGTTGAACTGCATGTCTGCAATATCTGTTTATTGATCTTCGTTCTAATGGATTGCAAAGTTCATCATTCATTTTCTCATTGGTTCTGGTTATTTGTATAAACTATTACCAACCGAAGTCCTATAAATATTGATCACTGTCTTGATTGCCGCCCCCTTTTAAGATTAAAAAAATAGCTGATAAACATCTTTTAGCTCTTTAACGAAGATGAACCTATATAAAGTTTCTAAGTGATTTCAATATGATAAGATCCTTTTTTTTTCACTGAATGTAGGAATGGATTTATGTTAGATGCTTATCATCATATGAGGTCTCTTTTTTTCATTAGAAGTGAATCATCTTTCAATTATATATTCAAGTGGTTATTATGGGCGATTCTTTATGTTTTTACCTATTTCACTAGAGATCCATTTTTCATAATTATTTTAGTTTTGAGGGAATAATATATAGTTGGATTAAATCTAGTTTCACCAAATTAAAGCTAGGTTTGACATTGCATTTGCATTTTAAACATGCGTTTAGGAAATGTACTTTGTCCTAAAGAGCATTATACAAAATTAGTTTAGTGTCAAACAACTCGTATCTCAAAGCAAGTAGTGTATGATAATATGTATCTCAAAATTGCTTTGTTTGTCAGTGTATTTAGAGAACACTTTTTGCTTCAAATAGAACAATAAAATATAGTAAATAATTAGAATAAAATATATTGATTTAAATTTAAAATTTATTAATATATTGTAATTTTCTGTCTTGTTATTATTTTACAATATAAATATCTCAATGATTAATTTATGATTTCTTGTCATTATAAAATTATTTTTATATAATTTTGTCATTAATAAAATATTAGTGTTATTGCTTTGTTGGTAAAAAATAGAATTCATTTAATATGTTATAATAAACATATAATTATTAGTTCGTAAGATTCTAGTCATATAAACAATGTTGTTTGTCTAATGAAATTATACTTTTAAATTATATGTACTGCCTTATTATTTTCATATATTTTAATGATTAGAATAATCATAATGATATTGTTTAATTATTTATAATGTTTTTTTAATGTTTTGTAAAAATAGCATTGATGCAGTTGCTCTATTGCATAAATAAACTTTTTGCTATGTTCATATATTAATTTTGTGAAAACTTCTTTTATTCTTTCTCGGAATTAGACTTGAGTCTATTAGAATGTTTATTAAATTATAAGTGATTTCATATGGATGTTTAGTTCACATTCTTAAATCATAAAAGGTGTCTGTTGAACAGCTGGTTTCACTTTTAGTCTCAACACTTGTTTTATCTTAGCCTATTAACTAAAGCTGGTATTTAAATGTCTGTTCCTTTAGCATTTATCTTCACAAACTGCAAAAGTGTTGTAAATATGATAATAAGTAGCTCATTAGTTGATTATATTAGTTTATGCTTTATTACAACATTTTACTAGACGACACTTGCAATATATGTATTATATTTCATTAATTTAAATTATATCTCTCAACAGTGGAGGCATTAGCAGAGGCCATGGTATGCCAGGAGAGAATGGAACACTTACTGGAAAAGCCTGCCCTAAGGGGCTTTATGGGATTTTTTGCAAGGTACTTATTCACTCTATGTCATTGTTTGAATTTAGTGTTGTGGCATAGCTTAAATATGTCGTTCTAGTAAAGTATCAACTTCTGATAGTGGAGTGTAAGGAAACTCATTTGTGGTGGCCTTTCAATCATGTTAGTGAACATTGTATTGTGTCAAAACTTGCTACACTACAAGCATGAAGTCAAGAAACATTTCTTATTTTTTAAGCTTACAACAGCAATCAAGCCTTAACCCACTAGGTGGGTTGGCTATATGGATCTTTCTACGTCATTGGACTATATCCCCTACTATATCATTATCTATTTTTAAATAAAATTTATCTTATTTTATTGTGCTAGCTAAGTCTTTTTTGGTCTTCCTCGCTTGATGTGCATATTTATTATAGTTTCACATTGCCTAACCGGAGCATTTATTGATAGTCTAAGTAGGTTCGTACCATCTTAAAGGTGTTTCTTGGAATTATCCATTCGATTTTTTCTCTAATGTTCTCATTTCTTATTCTGTCCATCCTTGTACGTCTGCTTATCCACTTTAATATCCTTTGCTGCTCATGTGCTTGAATCATAACATAACATTCAACACCATATAATATAACAAGTTTAACCGTCATTTTGTAAAACTTCCCTTTAAGTTTTAGATGTACTTTACATCATAAAACACCCAACGCTCTCCATTTCAACCATCCTATATGTATTCTATGTAAGTCATCTCTCTCAATCCCTTTATCGTTTTAAAAAATGATCATAAATACTTAAAGATCTCCGGTCCCAGACAACTTGTCATCTCTTATCTTAACAATTATCTCATTATATCTAATATTATTAAACTTAAATTTTATATATTCTGTTTTTACTTAACTAAATATAAAATCTTACACTTTGTTTCCCGCCAATATTTTAGTTTAGCATTTACTCCACGTATTTCATCTACTAAAATAATGTCATCCGCAAACAATTTGCACCACAATACTCGATTTTGAATGTGTCTAGTGAGTTTGTCCATGATTACGCTAAAAAAAATAGTGATTTAGAGTTGATCCTTGATGTAGCTCTAATTTTATTGGAAATGCTATAGTTAATCCGTCTAAAATGTTCACTTTGGTAGTTATATCCTCATACATATCCTTCTCTCTTTTCTAGAATTCTCTATATAATTTCTCGTGGACTCTATCATAAATTTTTTCCAAGTTAATGAATATTATGTGTAGATCTTACTTTTTTATTTCTGATACTTTTCAATTAGTTACTTGAGAAGTTGTATAACTTCTATTGTCGATCTTCTAGGCATGAATGCAAATTAATTTTCAATCACCTCCTTCCGTAATCTTCTTTCTATTACTCTTTATCAAGTAGTATTCATTAGTTTAATACCCTTATAATTTGTGCAATTTTATACGTCTCCCTTGTTCTTATAAAGGAACTATAGTACTTATCCTTCGAATTTTTTTTCGTTTTCAATATCATGTTAAATAATTTTATAAGTCATTCAATATCGTGTATCCCTAGTCACTTCCATACCTCTATGGAAATATCATATGTTCCAACGACTTTTCCATTTTGCCTTCCTTTTAAAACTTGTTCTAAAGTTTGAATTCTAATAAACAATTAATTTTCTATAATGATTTAACCTATTTAAATTACCTAAGTTCAGTTGATCACCTACACTTTCATTAATGAAAATATTTTTTCCACCTTTCTTTTATTTTTCCATCATTTTTTAGTTCTCTATTACATTCATCTTTAATACATCTTATTTGGATAAGATCTCTTATCTTCCACTCTCTTATTTTAGCTATTCGATAAATGTCTCTTTCCCCTTCTTTTATATTCAATTTTTGATATAACCGTTCAAAAGTTTTATACACTATTTTTTTAACCTTTTTTTTGCTATTGTATTTTTTTAAAATTTTCCTCTGTCATACAAATATACAATTCCTTATAGGTTGTTTTTGCTTTACTTTTTATGTACTTTCTCATTCCACTCTATTTTTTATTTTACTCTTTCCTGTACCATGATTTAAAATTCAAGTTTTGTATCAATTGAACCTTCTCGTTAACCCATTATATCTCTTGTACCTACAAAATATTAATTATTTTCCTAATTATTGTATCTACTATATCCATTACTTCCTATGATCCATGTTACACATCTTAGACTACTTGTTTTCCTATAATTTTTGTTCTTATTCAATCTATGGTGTGAGAACTCTTACTTATTTAACACTACACTCATATTCTCACTGAGATGTACGGGTCTTGGAGATACGTTACAATCGGATCTTTTAATGCGAACTCTTTCATATTTAACACTACATCTGAGTTCTGAAGATGTAGCAATCCTTTGCCGAAACATTACAGTTTGACCTGCGCAATTAATAATTTTAACTCAATCAACATATACTGAAGCAAAAAATAAGTAAAAATATCATTTTTAATTTTATTATTTAATTGTTATTTAATTTTATTGAAAGGTCATTAAAAAAAAGTAAAGCTCATCTAAATTTATCTTGGCATGCTTCATTGTGTGGCAGAGTGTGATGAGTGTTGGCACCAAGAAGGTATCAAAATACACTCTTTCAGCTGGTAATTAAATCTTGATCATCAAAAATAAAAATCATGCTTATTTCCATGCATGACACTCATTTTTTATTAGTAAGGTATAATTTAGAGGGTATTTGCACCGGCTTTGCCGAAAATCGACCTTTGTTCAATTTTGCAAACTTGGCATTGATAACTAACTCCGAGGGGGCTGTAGACTTATATTTTGAAGATAGACCAAGTGGATTAGATATTTAGATTGTAGGCTATTTTTTGTTTTGTTTTTTGTTTTTTTGAATTTATCTCGCATGCTTAGGAGTATATCATGCTGAATGGCGGCATGACATAACACAGAATGTCAACGTGATACAACTCTGAAATTGTACGGTTCTGGTTGAAGACAAACTTCGGCATAACTTGTGATTTTAAACCTTGCTCTATGCCATTTGGAGCTTAAACATAATATGCTTGGAACGAACTAGTATTTTTGCCTGTTTGGTAGAATGTTGCAAGATCTGTATTTTTTATAAATGACTAATAGGGTCCTATAGCCTCGGAATATCACTGTTCTATATCCTTTGCTAGTCGATGTTGGTCATTCTTATTTTGGTTCTTTGCATATAAACCTATGTTGAAACTTCTCCATATTACATTGTTGTTTGTAATTTTGATTCTCGCTCGTAAGAAATTTAAATTCCCTTTTGAATGCTTTAGGAATGTCCGTTGGGAACCTTTAAGAATGTTACTGGATCTGATAAAACTCTATGTTACCCATGCCCATCTAGTGGACTTCAACATCGTGCTATATATACGAGTATTCAAGGTATTTTCCTTGGCTATCATTCAATTTTTATTTAATTTTATGTTCTCTGCCTAAGTTGCCTAATCAAGTATCAGTTGAAGTTTATTAGCTGGATCAGTCATTTTTATCAATTGTTTTTTTAAAATGCTCAATTTAGTTGGTGTTCTTGCAATTTGTCTTATTTATTGAATCACCATTACCAATAGGTGTTGCTGAAGCTCCTTGCACATACAAATGTGTTTCTAAGAGATATCATATGCCACACTGTTATACGGCTCTTGAAGAATTAATATACAATTTTGGTGGTCCGTGGTTATTTGGTCTCCTCCTTTCTGGTCTTCTTATCTTATTAGCTCTAGTCCTAAGTGTAGCACGCATGAAATGTGTTGGTATGGATGAGTTACCAGGTCCAGCACTAACTCAACATTGGTCACATATTGATCATTCATTCCCCTTTCTTGAATCATTGAATGAGGTTTACATTTTTGTTCTTTGATTTCATATTTATCCTTTCTGTTTATGAATTCCAAATGTTGTTTGATACTTATTTACTGTGTATAGGTTTTGGAAACAAACAGGACTGAGGAATCTCAAAGTCATGTTCATCGAATGTTCTTCATGGGTCAAAACACTTTCAGTGAGCCTTGGCATTTTCCTCACTGTCCTCCTGAACAAATTACGGAGATAGTGTAAGTTAGATGTTTAGTATTGATGCAATGTGGTCATAAGGTTTTCTTAGCTCTAATTTGATCTATCATGTTTTTGACAGTTTAAATTTTTTTTTTTTACTATTTTATAAAAACATGGTTCCTTAGGTAAGGGCATATCAACCATAGGTCTAAGTCATTTTGTACTGACCCCCTAACTCTTTTTGATATTTTTATCAGGTATGAGGATGCATATAATAGATTTGTTGATGAGATAAAACACACTTGCTTCTTATCAGTGTTGGGAAGGAGCTGTCCACAACATTCTTTGTATAGTTGCCTATCCGCTTGCCTGATCTTGGCAGCAATGGCGTAGGAGAAAGAAGTTACAGCGCCTTCGAGAATTTGTTCCGTCAGAGTATGATCATGCATGCTTGCATTCTTGCCGATCACATGTTCTTTATGAAATGCTTAAGGTTTGCTATCAAAATAACTTTCAACCTTTTTATACCTTATTTCTCTCTTCAGACTTTGACCTAATTTTAATTCAATCTGCAGATGAAAACACAATTATGCCTTTATTTTATTAATAGCCTCCCTGTTTCCTTTTTAGAAGAAGGAAATTCTAGTTTGTTGGTACTGTACCTTGTGTTGACAGCTTTCTGGATCACTATTTGCTGGCATACTGACTCATTAGCTTGTATAATCTGAACTAGAAAAAGAGAATTGTGAAAACAAGTTACTCAATAAGTCAATATACATCCATATTCCGGATAGAAGGGGGATTATAGTTCACATGCATGGTGTGTAGAGATAGCATCTGTCTCATCCCATACAACACTAGGTAAGATTTTAGTTATTTATCGATTCTTACTTTATACTTTCTTACGATTATATTTTTATTTTTGTAGGTACCATTGGATCTTGATTATCATCAATGAAGATAAAAATATGATACATTTATTGGACTCTATGTTTAATAGAAACCGAGACAATGCATGGAAAACCATAATGACCAAGTAGGTAGTATATTATGTTGATTTTGAATGCATTCACATATAAATAAGAAAAAATAACTTTTATATTTTTTAAAATGTAGGGGGGGTCAAGATGTACAATGCTACGAAGGGTATTACTAAAACACTAGGTTTTAAGCAATTGACGGTATGTATTCTACTTATGTATTCAGACATGAATGAATAATTCTTATTATTTGGATTGTCGCCGTTGCATTTCTTTTTGGTTTATTATGTTATGGGGTTATTTAAAATAAAGTGGTTCTGTTGAATGTGGATATTGTGTGATGAGATACATGAAAGAGATAGTTGAATGTGAAAATCCAGAGTTAGAGAAGATGGTGAGTTTCTTCTTTATGATCATATACGCTATGGATATTTATATTTTTTGGATGAATGATTTTATGAATCTAATGCAATTTTTTTTGTTTTACATAAAAGTTTGCAAGAACAATCAAGAATCAATATTACAACCAATCTCAATATGATGAAGTTAGAAGTGAATTCATCTACTTATATATGTAGGTGCCTAAATGGGTCGTCATGTTGGGATAAATATTTATTTTACATTGTGGATGTTTGGATATTAGTGATACATTTATGGTTTCATAAATGTATTTTTAAGTTATACATGTGGATTTGTGAATATATACTTGTGAATTGGTGGATAAATTTGTGGGTATTTGTTTTTTGTGGATCAAATTAATGCATTTTAAGTTATAAATAAAAAATGTGTTTTACTTCATTAAAATAAAATTATATTGAAATAAAATGTGATTATTTACTTTAATACTAAAACTAAATAGTGAAGTAATAAAAATTAAAATACTTCGTCAGATTAAAATTGTATCAAAGTTAAAGATAATATTTACTTCACCACAGTTTAATAATTACGAAATCTTTGCTTATTAATTACTTCAGTATAATACAAAAACAATGAAGTTTTGACAATCAATTACTTTGTTAATAAATATAAATTATAAAGAAACATAATATCAAATACTTTGATAAATTAAAATTATGGTGAAGTTATAGAATATATTTACTTCGTCAATTACTTATAAATTGTGAAGTTACATATTCTCTATTACTTCAGTATGTTACATGACCACTAAAGTAAAATATGTATATTTACTTTAGCACTTTAGAAAACAAACAAAGTAAAGGATGTTTTTTTTACTTCAGTATCAGTCCAAATCTGAACCGATTTTGTCTTCTTGATCCGGTCAAAGACTTCACTTTTTTCCTGGATACGACTTCGGTGATATGACGAAGTAAATAAGTTGTAACATCCCGAAAATCCTGAAAATAATTTTAGAAAGATCCTTGTATTTTTCTGAAATTTTAGACTATTTTTATGGATTTTTCTGACATGTATAAGTAGCAAAAATAATAGAAGAGAGAAAACGCACGAGCCGG
>JBAMIB010000007.1:54268-69227 GCA_037177415.1 Kaempferia rotunda
CGCCTAGCGCTTGGGTCATCGAGTGATGAAGACCCCAAGCGATGATATGCCTCTCGAGCATTGAGCTTGACATATTATACTTTGATCCTTGAGTGCGGAGGGCCTCTGTTGCCTAGCGCTCGGGTCATCGAGTGATGAAGACCCCAAGCGCCGATATGCCTCTCGAGCATTGATCTTGACATACTATACTCTAATCCTTGAGTGCGGAGGGCCTCTATCGCCTAGCGCTCGGGTCATCGAGTGATGAAGACCCCAAGCGATGATATGCCTCTCAGGCATTGAGCTTGACATACTATACGCTGATCCTTGAGTGCGGAGGGCCTCTGTCGCCTAGCGCTTGGGTCATCAAGTGATGAAGACTCCAAGCGACGATATGCCTCTCGGGCATTGTGTAGGTCCGATTCGACCGGTAGACGGAGTTCTATTACCTGCAAAAATAATAATCTCGAGCTAGGCTAGCAGGGATTCAAGTTAAACAACACAACTTCAATAAACATTAAATAAAAGAAAAAGACCAGAGGCTCAGGGATTTTTACTTGGTTACAACCTGGATGGTTGTTAATCAAAGACAATTGTAGCTCAATTATTAATCTCCTTATGTGCAGGCGGAGAAGCCTCTTACACTCTTTGCAAGCTCAGGAATACTAGGAAAACTATAAAGAAGTTGTGTACTAGAGTTATATTTAATTCCTAGCTAAATTAGCCTCTATATAGGCTTTACAGAAACTAATCCGTCGGGCTGGGGGCGCCTTCAAGAGGGTTGAAGGCGCCTCTAGCAGATAAAGTTTTATCCGCTCGGATAAAACTTTATCCTGCGTTCAACGGCTGCTGACCGCGGCTTGAAGGTGCCTTCAGGTGCCTGGAAGCACCTTCAGTAGGCACCTGTGAGGTTTCTGGGGGCGCCTTCAAGGGCGCTAGATTCTGCTTCACGCGGCCGTGTCCAGGGCGCCTTCCCGAGGAGCAGCAACCTTCTGCTTCGTTGGGCCTTCTTGTCTTTAGTTCGTCTGGGTGATTCGGACATCCGGAATAGGGCTCACCCGAACCTAACTTCCGTCATTTCCTCGAGCAGCCTTCCTCCCCGGCTTCTCGTCCCTCGGACCGCCCCGCGTATCCTTCTCGTCCGTCGATGTACTCTTCCACGATCTTGTCGTCCCTCGGACGCACCAAGCCCGTCGACTCACTTCCCGTGCCGTCCTTCTCGTCCTATCGCGTCTTCCGCTCGACTTCTTGTGATCCTAAGCTCCTGCACACTTAGTCACAAGGTTAGCAAACACAGGACCTGACTTAGTTAAATTGGTTACATCATAACCAACCTGGGGACCAACACAGTTTTCAACCCAATTAACTTCATACCAGTAATAGAAATTTATAAAAGGGGAATAAAAATATTGGATTCCATCTCCACTTTGTCAGCTTGGCTTAACTTCAGTTATTGTCAATACTTCATCCCAGCTGATTACCTCATCTGCTCATTATAGTATCTCTGATTGCCCCTTTCGAGACTCAGTTGCCTTTGAACATATGATAGTCAATGAGTGTCACTTATCAGTTAAACACATTGAAGATGGCTACTTGTCACTTATGTTATATATAACTTCTGTATTATATTCTTTAATTTCCATTGAACATATTTTCTATTAGTAAAATTATTAGATCATTGAATCGTTCTGTCATCTTGATGCTACTTCTATTTTTATTCATGATTTGAAGTCTGTCAGATATGAATTTATTGAGCTGGCCAGTTGGATAAACCTCTATTGTCTTCATCTCTTGTGGCTACACCTTTACATTTCCAGATTCATGGATGTCCTGATCATCTCCTAAGGCACCTCCCTTGCGGGTATATAGAGGATGCCCACTGTATGGAAACACTTCAATACCTCTCTGAGACTCTCGTGCTCTCTAGTTGCTAATTGTCATCCTAAATCTCCTTTTTGTTGGGTATCCCCATTACTTTTCACAAAAGTACTTGTAAATATTTAATCTTCTATCCACTTTCTGATTTTATATAATCTCCACTCTAATTGGCGAAAACGCTTTGGCCAACCTCTTCCTCTCACTAGCTGCTGTCTTCTATTGGCTTTGACATCAAAAATGTTTTCCTTCATGGTGATATTTCGAAGGGGGCCTCCATGGAGGTTTCTGTCATAATGATCTCTCTTAGGAGGCCTATATCAATAATTTATTGCTCAAAAGTGAAATTAGTTTGGTGGGTAAGCTGAAGAAGTCTCTATACAGATTCAAGCAGTTTTAGAGAGCCTAGTTTTGAAAAAATCAGCTCAGCTCTTCTGTAGTATGGCATGATAAATAATATTATAGTTTTACCTCATTTTATAGTTTAGAAGATTTATTCTTTTATTGTCTATATGGATGATATTGTTATTACTAGTGATGACTCCATCGAGATTACAAAATTGAAAGGCTACCTTCATCAATATTTCCAAATTAAATATTGGGTTAACTAAGTACTTCATTAGTATAGAGGTTGTTGGCTTAAAAGAGGTTATCTATATGTCACAACACAAGTTTATATCAGATATGCTTAAGAAAGCTAGCATACTAAGGATTAAATCTGTAGATATTCTCATTGATCCTAGTGTCATATTATTACCAGTACACAAGGAAGCCACCAACCGATTCAGGGATATATAGTAGGGTGGTAGGAAAATTAAACTATCTCAAAGTCACTAGTGTGTCATCAACAAGTTTTCAAGACATTCATGTCATGACCATTTGAAAGCAACTACAAAGATCCTACCTTACTTAAAAGGCGCTCTAGGGAAGGGATTTTAATTTTGTGATCATGATCATTGTGGTACGTCTCCGATACAAATTGGGCAGGGGTTCCCCTTTTGTACAGATAGACAATTGACATTTGATTATTGTGTTTTTTAAGGAGATGATGCTCTTTCTAGATAATCAAGAAGCAAATAGTAGTTGCAAGTTCAAATGCAAATGCAAATATAGGTCATAAGCCCTAGTAACATCTGAATTCATTTTGGTTAAGCATCTAATAACCGAGGTTGAATAATCCTCTGAAGCACCAATAAAACTTTAATATGACAAGGCTGCAATATAGCCTAGTAGATTTGCTAATCAATTGTTAAGAAAACCTAGAGTATATATATCTGTAACAAGTTAACTTTCTACAGTATATTTAAGGGGTCTTATTGATAAATATATAAGATATAGGAGATCTACTTGTAAGCTTGTAAGAGGGAATGTGTGTGGAAGAATTCCACTCAACAATTAGTTTACTTTATCAAACTGTTGCTAACTTGGCAGCTTTTGGGAAAGCATATGACATTCATGTCATTTTTGATGAATTATGTAGGATTTTATGTATCAAAATTCCAATATAATTTAAGGTATTTCTCAAGTTTTCTCATGATTAAGGGCAGTGCTTTTTTCTCCTTTTAATTTAGTCTAAGTGAATGGAAAAAGGTGAACTTATATTAATTTTTTGGCAGGAGGAAACATTGGAGGAAGTCAATCACTTGAGGAAGGTGAATGAAAAATTGATGGAGGAGATAGAACAGCTACAAACAGATAGGTGTACTGATGTTGAGGAGCTGGTGTATCTTAAATGGATTAATGCATGCTTAAGATATGAGCTGAGGAACTGCCAGCCAGTTACAGGAAAAACAGTTGCAAGAGATCTTAGCAGGAGCTTGAGTCCCATGTCAGAAGAGAAGGTCAAACAGCTCATACTGGAATACTCCAACTTGGGTTCTGATGAGAGAAGTTTAAATATTCTTGAAACTGATTCTGAGTTTTCTTCTTCTTCACAAACATCTACTGAAGAACCTGAAGATAGATCAATTGATGCCTCATCTTCAACAAGATATAGTACCTCAAGAAAAACAAAGTTTATCAGGAAACTTAAGAAGATAATGCTGGGAAAAGGCAAATGGATCAGCAGAATTTCAGCATTAGATAAAACAAGCTTTGCAAATTCAGAAAGCATAGGAACTTTCTCCACTTGTTCTTTTGATTATGTAATGCGAACAGATTCATACGATAGCCTATCGTGTATGAAAGATGAAATTGCCGCTGTAAATTTACTAGCAGAATTGGATGCTCAGACAACTGAAAGCAAGCATGGTAAAGACCCTACCCATCAAATTAACTCTAGGCTCTCTCTTGACTTGCAAAGCATACGGAAGCTTGATCTGGAAGAATCAAGAGAGGAAAAAGATACCAGCATCCATGAGAAAGCTGAATTAAAGAAATTTGCATATGCTTTGAGAGATGCGAGAGGGATGCCCAAATTGAAGAGAAGATCATCCTGTAGATACTAATGCCTACTTTTGATCAGGTTAATTTTGTTACTCTTATACACGAACCAACAATCTAAATTTTGTAATTTTTTCTTCCTTCCACATGATGGACAAAATATGATAAATGTAATGCAGTTTTCATACAAAAGTTGAGAACACGACTTCTATTGTTCATGCATTTACTTCTTTCACTCGGTTCTGAACTTGCAGTCTCCGCTTGATATTTTATGGATGTAAAGGTGGACTCAGTTCAATGGTTCAGAAATTGTAAGTCAATCTATAAGTGTTTCTCAAAGCTAGTAGGATGTCCACTTCTTTTGTTCTTGGATATTTCTTTCTACAAATCTAAATGTTTCCCTTCTTTTCAATTCCTAAATGGAGTTATGACAAACACTAGTTGAGCTGCATCAAATATCATTCATAAGCAGCAGAGTGCTTGGGTTTTGACTTGGTCTGCCAAAGCTATTTCCGGTTTCCTCTGAATTAAGCCCTTAAGGATACCAAATTAAGATAGTGAATAATTGAGTATGAATTTGCATTCATATAGAAATAAGTTTATGGTAGGATTTGACATTGTTCATGGAGTCAATGCCCCTCGTATCACCTGCTGACTTAGATTTAACTGATATTTCAGTGGAAATAACTGATGGTCTTAACTAGGAGTCAGCTGATTAAGAGAAATTTATAGTTTCGGTCGGAGGTTTATTAAGTAGGGAAACAGAATCATGTTTTTAACGATCAGAAAAGGAAAGACAACTTGATATTTAGATCTAAAACAAACTCAGTGATGAGATATGATTCTGATTGACTCTACCAACCATACTTTTGTGGTTGAGAAATCCTTGTCAACAAAGGGTTTGCTAGGTAACTTGTCATTTTCAAAATACTTTGGCAAAAGTCAAAAGGATTCTCCATATAGCCTCCACATTGCATATGTTATCACCTGTAGAACCTCACTACTTGAATGTTTCTGAAGAATAAGAGTAGAAAAATTAACATAATAAAAAGTTGTCAAGGGCTGCGACAAGGATACTGTTAACTTCTTCTCGGAAGGATATATAAAATTTTTGATTTGAGAGGATTCCAGGAAGGCTATTTCTAACCTTCTTCAAACCATCTTGAGAAAGATGAACTCTATAGAAACAGAAAAGATGCCTGACAAGTTTTTTTTTTCTTCCAGTTTAATTTCTCAATTCCTCAACAGCCAAAAGTACCACAACCTTTGCAAAGTAATCCAAAATTGTGGGATAAGAAACATAGAACAGAACTGCACAGGTTATGATTGATAAGTTTACTGTAGATCAAGTCTTACAAGCTTGAATGATATAGAAACAAGTGTTTAATTGTTTTCTGTAAGTATTAACCCGACCACTTACATAGTGCAAACAAATGGTTTGCTATGACATAATTATAGGTATTCAGCATTCTGCAGTTAAGACCCAAGTTAAGGAAAAAACACATCTTCTATGACAGCAAACCCGGCAATACAAACCCGTCATTTGACTGAAGTGAATTGAAAACCAAATCCAATAATACAATATAGGATAGAGTCAAGATAAAGATATTTCTTTATCTACGATCAATTATACTTGTTCAATATAACATTGTCAATATAAATATGAAAATATGACTAGTTTGGTGATAAAACGAATAAAAACCTAAGTAAATCAAATAAAGATTTTTGTTGGATTGGCACAAACAAAAAAAATATAAATAAATCAGAAATTTTTATAAAATAAGGAAGAGATAAAAACAGCCAGGTTTATTCAATCACCAATAATCCATATACATTTTGGCAAGCAATGTCAAACATACTGCTCTATGTACATCTTCTCGAACTTAAACAGGAAAATCCTGGGCTCTCAATGGCTGCAGTTCCTGCTTCTCCATCGATCACCAGGAGTATATTTGTAGATGTTTTGAACAATTGTCTTGTCTTCTTTATTTTATTTCTAGATGTCCTGAACAATAAGCTCTTTCACTGAGCTATTCTTCTTACCATGGATATGCCAGATGGGTCTGCACCCATCTCTTCGAAAACAACCAGAAGATTTCCAGTTGGCTTTAACCAGGAGCGAGGAACATGATACCTGAGATTAGTTATCACACAACAGTTAATTATCTGCTTTAGCATAACCATTGGAAAACACTCCGTACCATTTTTGAGAAGAATCCCCACAATTAGTTTGGCATTTTTTCTCATTGTATGTTCCACGGTAATCACAATCACCGCAAGAACCGTAAGCTTTGTAGGCAGGCCAATAACGACCGATACTTTGCTCGTTTATCCATATTTGACCTTTACCCATGCTACTCATATCTAAAGCCAATGGGTCATTCCCTGCTGGAGCATTGAAGTAAGCCTGGGAGATCAAAATGAGTGAGTGAGACGATGATCATTAGAAGGAAGCAAACAATAGGACATATCAAACTAAAAGGCAAAATTAGGAAACACCACTTCGTGAGGATGCCTGCGGCTGTTCTATGCAATACAAACCTTGTGCCAAGTCATGGGCATTCTTGTGGATGCACTTCCCCACTCAACCGAAGAAGCTCCATTAAGTGTATGAAGATTTAAATGTTCACCCTGTAGGCCAACCTGCACGACTTATCAAGGTTACAACTCGTGTAATACTTGTGGGACATAAAATAAAAAAAAAAACTAACAGACACTGGGCAAGTTGTGCACATCAATAGACCTGGTAAGTCCATGTTTGCGATCCAAGGTCTCGTTTTCCTTCGTTTAGTCCTTCTAGAGTTACCGGACCAAGAACACCAGCATTCCATGTCTCAAAGTGGTTACCCACATTCTGAAAGAAATAACAAAGGAACAAAGAATAACATTGATTCTTAGTTTTGAGGCATATATTTCGCTGTATAATAAACCAGTTTTTTTTTTTTAAAAATACAGTACAATAAGTCATGTTAATCCTATCAAGAAAATATATGTTCATCACAAGTTGTGTTAATCCCAACTTTTTAAATTGGCTACATAGATCTTATCACTCTAATGGGTTCTATGAACTCACTTTTTATCAGCTTAAATCTACTTCCTGTAACTCTAACCTATTCAACAACATACCTAACTAAAGAATTTTCTCCTCATCTTTGAAGATGTACCTATGATCTTAACTTCTTGTTTTTCTAATTTCATCATCTATTAAAACTACAGTTCTCTTCTCAAGTAACTCATCATTCACCCAACTAGGAAAGGTACTCACTGGTAGGCCAACAGCTACACTTAAAATGGAAATTTTGTTCCTTCCTGCCCACAACTTTACATTTCCTGTGTAAGTTAGCTTTGGATTGTCTAGTCCACCGTAGACGACGCCTGCAAAAATGTTGAAAGAGTTGTTTGGACCATACTGTAAATGATAAATTCTTGCAGAAGAAATTGTGGTGCTTGAACTAAAGTCACTCACCAACTCTTTCTCCATTGACGAAAACATGCATAGCATGACCTGCTGACATCACAGTGAGGTAAGGGCTCCGGCCATTCTTCAAGAATTGCTCATTTGGGCTTATGTCAACTCTGAGAAGAGAATTTTGTATGCAACTGAACATAAACTGCAAATTAAGGTCCCAAAATATGTTCATGGCATTCTTCTACTCACGTAATAGTGTACCACAGGTAGTCTGACTTGTCCCGTGTCATGCTTAGCTGCTCAACTAGTCCATTTTTCATGAACGATTCATCATCCAATGAGTTGGTCTGTTCACTAAAGGACTTCCAAGAAAACTTGCCAACCCATGACATTTTGTACTGAATTGTCGGAGCTACTACCTGATCATAAATTGTCACACCATTTTGAAGAATGTTAAGAACTTCGCACCAGTAGAACAAAGTTCGTTCTAAAGATAAATTTGAAAAAAAAAAAAAATCATAAAATAGATGAGAAGAACTTTGGACAGATAGTCTGTTCATTAAACAACTATATTAATCCAAGCATAGAAACAATTATCATAAAAAACACTTCTAACCTTTGCGGTATTGAATACAGCAGTTTTGCAATCAGGAAGTATACTGATGGACCAAGCTGGAAGGTCATATCTCACTCCATTGAAAGTAACCCTTGCAGATGATCTCGGATTATAATTAGAAAGGAATGCTGCACATGCACCTGTTTTTGATCTGTAAACGTGTGCCTGAAAGGAATTATATGTAATTAGTTCAATTATTCACACAATTTGTTGCTATCCTACAGCCTACAGAAACTCGTGACATGAAACTCGTGACATGAACCTGCTCATAATTTCCAAGTTTTGAAATCGTTGGATCTGCAGATATGAGGGCCGGCTCAGACATTTTAATTGCTTTATGAAGATCTCTCAAATGACCCCATTTTGGTTGCTTCAAGAGACCTGAGTATAGTGACCATCATTAGGTGAAGGAATTTCTAATTTGACATTCGATATATATCTGTTACTGATGACTGATCGCATTATACAGCTACTTTAATACTTCAAAGAACAAAATGGCAGTGAAAAACCAGTATAATGTGATCATAGTAGCAACGAAGAGGATAGATAGGTTAAGGTGAACTCTAATTCTTCCCCAATACCATATTCATCTATCGGAGCATCATAGTCATAGCTTGTTGATATGAATGGACCACCAGCTGTCCGACCGAAGTTTGTCCCTCCATGATACTAGATTCAACAGAAAAAAAAAGTAAATTCTTTTCTTTCGATATCACATAAAGGATTGACAATTAGTGAAATTGAATTGAACATTCAACTTCTTACCATGTAGTAATTAACAAAGGATCCACCTTTCTGTATAAACCTTGCAACAGCAAAAGCCAAATCCTCAACTGGCCGGTGAGGAACTGGACCTCCAAAAGCGGTGAACCTGATATATATTATGAATGTGATGAATAAGTGCACTATATATTAAGAAAATATTAGTTGACTGGTTCATTCTGAAGCAAAAGATAAAGTAATTATAGTTCAAGTGAAAATTACCAGCCAGTCCAAGCTTCAGTCCACATAGTAGGTTTATAAGGTTTGTTTGGAGAGAAATAATCACAGTAGAACCCATTGCAAGTATTAATCTGAAAAGAAATTCCAATATCACTATTACATGATAATATATTTTTCTTAAAAGATATTTAATTATATGAACTTCTACAAATAGATTTTTGTGATAATCATTGTCCATGTGAAAAATAGCATGCAAAATAAAACAAATCGATTAGTTGACATAATCCAGTGTAACAAATCAAGGCAACTCATAAGACACTGGCATTGGGATTTCAATTTTGATACAAGCACTTCAAAATCTATGCAATGTATATCTTTAAACATTCATTGCAATGATAATTCGAGCGGGCATAAATGGAGTATTAATTTTAACTTACTACTGGATCGGGTGCATCATCTTGTTTACACATGACCCATGGCACACCGGTGTTAAGGCCAACTGCCATTTGAGCTGCCCACGTTGCATAATTCTTGGCGACGGAGCCACCATAGTAGTCCTCCAACGGACCGTATTCATTTTCAATCTGTTCAATTTAAGCACACAACTCAGAAGAACTAGAGAGTTACTTGGATGAAACTATACACTTAGTTTCCAATTCAATAGGGAGAAAAAAATGAGTAAACTATACCTGAGATAGGATTATCGGGCCACCTTGAGACTCATATAATCCTTCAGATTTCATCATGGAGACAATCTTCTCCGTGAAACTCTCCATCGCAGCCTTTAACATGAACAAAGGAATGATTAGTTGAAAAGGGCAGCTTGAGACAGATAAAAGAAGAAGAATGTATAAAATCTTACTTTGAAAGGCCCATTGTTAGTTCGGAAGCTGATACCGGGAACATACTTTAGCCAGATTGGAAATCCCCTGTTCCACAACAGAAGATGAACAAGTAAATAAAATCAAAATGAGAAGTTGAGAAATTGATTTTTCTTCTTTTGAAGGAACCTAGAAAAAAAAAATCCTTAGTTAACAGTAATCAGAAGCTTACCCAAAGTTCCATTCTGCACAAACATAAGGACCAATCCGAAGATTAACGTAGAGACCAGCCTGCTTCACCAGCTTAATAAAGTGAACCAGATCATAATTCCCTCCAAAATAATACTGCCAAAACCAAGGAAATCACCCAAAAAAATTTTCTTAAAAATCACAAAAAAGTTACGAAAATGATAAAACAGGGATTTTGAGATGGAATGACCAGCATACCTGGCCAGGGGAAGGCTCATGGCCGTTCCAGAACACATAGGTCTGGATAACATCCAAGCCGCCGTCTTTGGCCTTCTGTATGAGATCCGGCCACATCTGGAGACAAGCGACAATTAAAAATAGGAACTTTGCACAGCAAAACAAATCCGAGTACCACAAAGGAGCCACATTTCACGTAGAAGCAGATTCCTCACCTCCGGAGTGCTGCGGGGGTAGTGAATGGAACCAGAGATGAGAATCCTCCGCTGACCATCGATGATGAGGGCCTTGCGGTCGTAGGAAACGGAGGCGCCGACCGGAGCGAACAGAGACGGTGAAAAAACCAGTATCGCTGCAGCCACCGCCAGTAGCAGCAGATCGGAAAGCCTCCGGCAGCGCCCAAGCGTCACAGGCTCGGCGCTCATTGCCTCCTATAGATGTTCTCCGCGTCAAAGGCGTCCCTTTATTTAAATTTCCTTATCTACACTGTAAGAAGCAGAATCTCTTCTTGCTCTACCTCGACTGCCCTGTAACTTTCTTTTAGACGGCACTATGGTCTCCCTCCCTTCGATTGCCTGCTCTGGACCATCGTCTTCACCGAGAAAGAGAGAAGGGGAAGGCCATGGGAGGTTCTTGGAGAATGTGGAGTAAAAGCAAGCTTTGCTACTGCAGTATAATACCAGCGAGTGAAGCGAGGGCTGAGATTGGTGCTCGAATGGTGGGGTCTTTTCCTTCGACGAAGCAGGTAGCCGTGCGCAGTCTTCAATTCTAAACCCGCCTTGGCAGAGTAAAGTGGAAGCAAAAGACAAAAGAGCTTGTTCTTTGCTCCGGTGCTGCTTAGTTACTACTGTGATTCCAAGAATATTTTCAAAACTAGTACAAAATTCGAAACATTGAGATGAAAAAGATTGAAAATTATAACAGAAACAGAACTACTGCCAGCCTCGGTTTCCAATATGTTTGTGGAAGAAATTGAGCATGATAAGTTTTTGTATGATCAAACAGTGTTCTAAATAAATTGAGCATGGAAGAAATTTTTGGCAGTTTGATTGTGTTGAGGGCCTACACTTTTGACAAAGAACCTACCAGTGGAGCAAGAGTTTACGTAAATAAAGTTGTTATGGACCATCAGTCCCTTCATAAATGTATTGAAGAGGACATTGCACCAACTATATAAAACAACCAAGCTTATCATGTTGCATATTCTTTTCAATGTTGTGGAATACAAAACAACAAAAACTTTAAATTAAGACTACTTTGATATTACTTCTCGTGTTTGAACTCCCCAACCCAAATGCACTGATTCTCTATTTGATTTCTGACTTTATTTTTTCTCTCTACTACTTGTGAAGATAAAGATGGAGTTGAGTGTGTTGGTTGGTATAGACTTTTTGTGATGCATATAATGAAACAATAATCAGTTCTGTTTAAGAGACGATGATATATTAGGAGTTAGGACCCGTCCTTGTCATTCATAAATCATAAAATGGAAAGCTAGTTAACTGAACTTGATTGGGTTCATAACTTATTCTTTTAAGAACTTCCCGGGGGGCACCATTCGATATTTTACTTTCTAAATCATCAGTTAAGAAAGAATTCTAGCACCATCAAAGTTTGCTATGATCATTAGATGCTCACCACGGTACCTAAATCCTTCCATGTTTGATAGATATATGAAGTAAGCAAACATTGAAAGGTCAGTGTACAGACTCCAATTGGATGTAGTTTCACATCTTTGGTTCTTTCTTCTTCTTTATCGTTAAACTATTTCACAACAACTCTCTTATGCTTTGATTCTTTCCCTTTGTTGTTGGGTCCTTGATGTCTGGAAGTAGGGTAGCTGGCTATTGATTGCAGGTCCCTCCCTTACAGAAGGGATTCCCTAACAGCTGGGTTCACCTGCCTTGTTCATTGTTAAGCAATTACCCATCCACCTAACTTTGTATCTGTAAACCACTGTACACTGATGCATTTCAAGGTTTTCTTTACAAGTATGATGCTGGAAAACTGCAGAACAATGACAAATGATGTTTGTCATAGCTTACACAGTTGGAGTATTTTATTCGAATATTGATGTGTTTGGGCAAAATGAAGATGGTTTTCTTCTGAATAAGAAAGCATTGGGTTGTCTCAGATGACTAAGCTCCATTGCTTACCTCTGTCTTATTCTCTACCATAAATCTTGTTCACTCAACTTAACTTTTGGATGTTTTATTTTCGATGAAATATGCGAAACACAATCAGAATTCAAGAACAATTAGTAGTGTATTGATCCTAGGAATTAGGGGTCTCCAGCTTGAATCATCACCTAAGTTTCATCTGAATACATAGATTATGTTTCTGTGCTTTCCTTTTCATTTGTTTGCTGTGTGTTCTTATCAACATGAAGAGAGTCTCAAAGAGTGAACTCAATCGGAAACATGAGTCAGTATATCTATCCAGTTTAGATAAGAAGAAAGAGTCGATAAAAGGATGAACTACTCAGTGAGGTCATCAGTGGCAATCTCATCCAATTATAGTGAAACTAAGCCCGAACAATCACAACTTAACCCTTGCTGAACACTGGTTCTTATCATTTATAGCATGAGCAGAATCCAGGAGATGCCTTTAGATATAATCCCTTACAAAGCATAGAGCCGCAATGAAAACCTTGTCCACAAAGTCATCCTGTTCTTCAACTGCTCAATAGCTTTTTCCTCTTGAAATACATCAAAAAAAAAAAAGATTAAAAGAGAAAGGAATCAAAATGACATACGAAAGAATGAAGTTTGTACATGCAAGCTAAGCATCTCCAAGCACATCTACATATCTTCGATTCGGTGCCATTGTATCTTCCAAGCAACAATTGATGCCAATTATCTTAATGCAAGATGGGGCACCCCAATTTAGTCCTAGGTGGCAAATTGCCGGATAACAAGGATTTCACTGTGTGATGGTAAGTTATTGCTAACTTACATTAAGCATTTGTAATGCAAGCTGTGGGAAATTCTTTATTCTTTCGGAACAATATTGGCTTTTGTAGTTTTACATATTAGATCCCATCGAATAACAGCGGAAGCGATTACATAATTTTATAAATCTTAATCGAACATATTAATATAAACGAATAGTGAATATTAAATTTACAAGATGAATATTTTATACAAAACTGACCTTTTTGTAGTTTTCTTCCTTTTTGTGAATCTGAGGCGCATAGAAACAACAGTCTTCCAGTACGATCCTTCTTGCCAACGGGATTGTATGCACTCCAAAACACAAATTTTAGAAATCAATATGTATTCTCTCTATGCTATTTTCAACTCATGAAAACGTTGGCTCACATGGTACTATAACATATCTATATTTATGGAATTCAAAAACTCCAAGACTAGTTCTAACATGGATAGAGATTGGATTCTCAAACTTAAACATTTTAAATTTTAATTTTATCTCTTAGATATTAAATAATATATGATATATTCTCAATATACTCAGATATCATTAATATCTATTTGGATATTACCATAATATTCTAAATTTATAATTATCTTATAATCATAATTTAGATATAATCATATTTGATTATATTTATCTACAAACCTTTGAACATGTGGAAACATTTTTCTATTTTCACATGTGATTTTTAAATTGTATTTCTAGTCCGTCAATTACTAAGAAGGTGTACTGAGACCATGACTCATAATTCACTTCTCACATGAAAGAATGAATTCTATGTGTGTGAATTTATATTCCCAGCCAATCATTTCAAATATAAATCTAAAATGCAAGTGTTGAGAATGCATAATTGTAAATTTTAAACAAGCAAATTAACAATCATATTGGAATGAATAAGAGTCTATAATTACGTTAAGATTAAGATTTATCCATATAAGATCATCTTATGATTTAATTAAAATTTCATATTAATAATAGAATTTATTATGAAATAAATAATTAAATCGGTCCAAGCTCTATATAATCTCATTATATATAAATGCTCTCATCTATAGGTCTCTGCATTAACGGTCTAGATAAGACGGCCACATTCATAATGTTCATGAGCTACATTAATAATGCTTAATTAAAGATCTCATACTTTAATTAATTAATTTCATCACGGACTCGTTTAAGTTTATTATCCATAATTTTAATCCTCTTGCATATATAACTCTTATATATATTAAAATTATGATTACATCAATAAACTAGAGATTTTACTATGATATTCAAAACAATACATTTTAAAGAAACTATTCAATAATAAATGTCATATTTATTAAAAAAAATAAAAAACATTTTACGTTTACAATACTTTAAGGGCCCAACATATTAATCAAATCCTTTGTCCCATAAAATTCTCTGTCTCCGTGTCCCATTTGTCATTTCAGTCCACCGTCGATGGCCTCCGGCTGCTGGCCCGACCAGAACTATACCCTGAGGGGAAGGTGAACCCAGAGGGATCGCCGCCGGCGCGATCAGTACCTAAAATTGGCCGGATCTGATTAGGAGCTCAGATCGACGGTGGAGGAA
>JBAMIB010000008.1:18692-38467 GCA_037177415.1 Kaempferia rotunda
CAGACTATTACTTTCTGTTTATGCACGTAATATCATCTTCATAGAATTATCATGGTAAAATATTTGTTTTAGTTACACCAACTTATCCCATATAACTTCAAAAAATGAATCTAGGAAAAGAAGGCAAGCTAGGTTTTGAGAAAAGAGAACAAGTAAACACAGTTTACCAACTTGTTTTTAACTGCAACAGTTAAATACAAGCAGATATGGAACATTTGATAGCAAACAATCTTTTCCAACAAAATGCAAATGGTATTTTGTCAGATCTGTGTGTATATGATATTTAACAATAGCATCAATTGATTAAACAATTCTGTACATATATAGTTACACCAATATTTATCCCATCCGATCGCTTGAAATAAATCTTTGAAAAAAAAAAAAACAAGGTTTCCAGTACGTGAGCATTAATATGTTACGACAAGAAACAAGTTAGATTTAAGCAGATATTTTAATTGATCAATGGAGAACAAGCTTTTCAAACAAAATATAAATGGTTTTTTATCTGATGTTTGCAAACATATTAAAAACGTTTACCAACAAAATGAATCAATCAAACAATGATGGAGGTAAATCTGTAAATCTTGTGCAGTTAAGTTAGAAGCCATAAGAAGGCTTATGTAGCTGCTTAAACAACAAAAACTATGTCATAGCAGCTGAGGTTGAGAAACAATGTTGTTGGACATGTTGAAGAAGGTTTCACTTTAACAGTAGCTACTATACATGGTGAAAAGCACATTAGATGTATAGGTAACTCATCATAGTCGTATCAACAACCAGAAAAATGTCCCAAAGATCCTGCTGCCAGATCAGTGCTAATAAACATTTATTGTGCACCCTTTACTGTGACTATTGGAAGAAAGTTACTGACTTACTTCCAAGATGCATACAATTCTACACCTAGATTCCCTCTTCCCCTTAACATAACTGCTTCATTCCCCTTTACTTCAGATTTCACATTCAGGCCAACAGAAATATTTTAAATTATCCTAATTTGGCCATGTTTGTCAGAAGGAAAGTATCCAACCTTACCTATTATGGGGTATTTAAATATCACCGAACTTGAATTGGATACAACTACACTAAAAAAATCTTGAACCAAAATTTTTTAGGTTGGGCCGGGTTTCAGGTTTCTGGGTTTTATTTCCCCAAATTTGGTTAGATACTTTTGGATTTTAAGCTTGCAAAACTATGTGAAAGTTTATTAATTTTTATTGAATTTAAAACTAATTAATTTACCATTATTTTCGTACCCCCTTCAGCACTCAACGGCGCCGTTTGATGTCAACGCGTGGCACGTCAGCCGCACGATGGCTAAGGCGGTTATGATAGAGAACAGAACAGGTCATTTAGAATTTTAAAAGCAGCAATTTAATTTCTTGCGAATTAGGTAACCTTCGGCCTAAGATTTTAGAGCTATTTCATCTCAAATTCCTAATTCTCGAAGGCGAGAATCGAACTCGCGGGAGTTGATAGGATCAAGCGACTCCAGATCGTCGCTTCGGAGGATTGTAGGATCTTCGGTATGTGCCTTTCCTATTTGGATTTTCCTTTTGATGCACTGTTTGATGTTTGGCCGCTGCTTCTATGAAAGTCGTGATCTTTGTGGGGTTTCTATTTTTCTTTTGAGGCATTTTAGTTTCCTGTAGAGTGTAGAGTTCATTTAAAAATATCAGTTTAGGTTTTCGATGGCGATACGCTCTCAAAGCTTCTTCTCTTTATCCTTATGTTTGAATTGGATTTTCCGTAGGACAGTTTTAATTTCTCAAACGGAGTGGAATCTGGTGAAATGACGGCGAACTTAATGGTGCCAATTTTTTTTTCCTCTTCTTTTTCCCTTGAGAAATAACTGCATTTATACACTTATTTCCTTTGTGGTTGCCTGGTTGGGTAGACTTCATTCGACTAGACCAAACCCACCACATGAATGGAAGAGATAATATTATTGTCACATTGAGGACTTGAACACGAGATTTATTCAATTTCAATATCATGCTAAAGTTAATTGGCTAACCACTTAACCAGATAAATCTCAAACTATCAGGAAAAGTACCAATCTTTTTATATCCCTAGTAATTTGTTCTCAGTAATATTTCGAGAAGGTTGAATTGTAAGTTTTATGAAGAAACTTTTCTGTTTATTTAGATTTTAGAAGGCATACATATTTCACTAAAATACTTAACTATCTATATACTTCTAGCTTTTAGGTAATACTTGGTACCTGAGTTTGTTATTGTAAATTTTTTAATATCATTTGAAAAGCAATTACACTCTATCTGACTAGTTTTGTTCACTTGTTCAAAGTGGATAATAGGGAATCTGCCTAGTTTTCAACTGCACCTACTCTATTAAAATGAACTTCCTAATTTACAAGTTAATATTTCATTAGTTTTATTGAAAACTTGGTTTAATTATTTTATTAGATTTTTAAACTTGTATATCAAATTAAATGATAGAAATTGTATCACTATGAATACTGTTATTGTTAAACTATTAATACTTACTTTAGCAAGATCCGTGTCTTGACTCCTCTACCCCTTACACCTTTAACTTTAGTTGATTTATGCATAACCATAAAATTATTATTTGTCTTTGAATATGACCAAACCATTGTGACATATTCCCTCTCATGTTATCATCTATTAAAATCTACAAAGTTAGTTCCTCCCTATTAGAGTAATCACAAATGAATAGTTTTTTCTTCAATTATTTGTAGTTTGTTTTATTATCCTAAGAATGCTGCTATTTGTCTCCGCTCAGTTTCTCATGCCATGCATTTTGATGTGATCGTTTTATTTTGATGCAAAGGCAGCACAATAGTTGCCATGGCAACAAATACAGTTAGAAGGCGGCACCATAAACATGTTTATGGCATTAGAAATGAGTATTTGGACTCGACAAAATTTGACACCTTAGATGAACCTCTCCTTGGGAACAACTACTATGGGGATCATTATAAGGTAAACCTTTCATAGTTTCCTAACTAGATAACATTGTTAACTTAATTTGAAATATAATTATACATTATATATCAGTAGTTGCTTTTTCTTTCAAGGGATACGATGATGCAAGCCATGAAGATTTGGATGACAAAAGCAAGGAAGTAAACCTTCATTGGACATTTCTTTTCTCCAATTTGATTGCTCAATGGTCTCAGTGGTTAGGTATTGTTTCTTTTATGCACCATCAATATTTTCACTTGTTCAATGTAGATAGGTCTCATGTTAAGTAAATTGCTGGAATTGTATATAATGCAATTAGATAATGCATGGAATTGTATATAACATTTTTCATCATCTCTTTTGTGATTTAGACAGTGAAGTATTGTAGATTGTGCCACTGATTCTTTTCTTTTCTTTGCAGCAAATCTTGTCCTTAGCTCTGGCTCATTTTTAGGAAGATTTGTACCATTTCCTTCTTTAACAATGAACGAGGACAACCTAATTTGTCTCAGTCCCTTACAGGTAATTACTTTTTTCCTGTTATTTTGTTGAATCTGAATCATCATGAACTAATTGTAGAAAATATATTCTGACACCAATATGATTTTTCTATGGTCAAATAACTGTTATTGCATATTTGTTCCTACAAGTCCATTTTGAGAGTACCTAGTAGTGGTGGTTTTGGTGAATAGAAGCTGGGTTGTGTTTAAGTTAGATCCTAGGTACCCAACTCAAAAGTAGACAATTGACAAGCATATCATTTGCATAAATTATTGCAGAAGATACTAACAAAGTATGGGTAACAATCATGAGGATATAATGCTTTGCAAATTCAAAAGTTCTGGCAATCAGTATTGACACGGCACGAGTGGAGACTATGTGCCTCAACTGCAATCTCATGGGTTTGAATGCCTCTACAGTAGCCCAGTCGTATAAGCCTTGGTGTAAATTTACAAGGTTAACTAGTAAAATAAACAAAAAAAAAATACAATGAAATCTGTTATGTTCTAAAGAATTACTGTACTGGTTTATTTTTATTGAAGCATCTTATTTTACAGTAGTTATCTGCATCAATTATGCATTTATGCTCTTAAGGAATTAAACTGTCTGACATACATTTGCATGTTATAAAAAATTGTTTCCATCAATTGGAGACCTTTAATACTGATGAAAAATGGTTTATAAAAACTTTCTACAGAATACTATGTATAACTACTTGGCTATACAACAGTTCCATAAAAGGAAAATTTTGAGAATCTGACTAGGATTGCCAACTTTTAGTTACCTGTAAATTTCAGATATGATTCAATGAAAAGGTTCTTAATGAGCTTTCATATCCATGGCAAAAGAATTTCACGAGTAATTTTCTTTATGAATTTTTTCAACTCTATGTTTCTAGAAATTTTACTCTGAAATCTGTAATTACAAAACAATTATGCATTCTAAATAAAAGCTGGCCAAAGATTTGGCTCTGCTAGCTGATACAGCATAGTTGTAAAATCTTCAGGTGTTTTAAGACACCAGCCTCGATAGACCTAAACAGTAGTTTTTTCTTAAAATTACAGGATCAATTAATATGTTATATGCTACAACTTTCTTCATGTTAAGTATCATAATATGTATTTGCTTTTACCATGGTCATACCGAAAAGTGTTAATGAAGATTTCTGTAGAGCCGAATAAAGCCACTTCAACAAAGATTCTGAAGTTTGCATCTGTTGCTTCATGGTTGAGATTAGGCCCTCAAAATATTTTGTCTTCCATGGTTCATTGTGGTCCATTCTTCTTAATTTTACGACAAGCATGCATGAAGGGGTGGATTATTGAAAATAACATAGACGGAAAAATTGTGCTTGTATTGTATTGTTGATGGAAAGGGAATGAGATAAACAGAGGGAGGTAAAATGAAACATGAAACTGTTGCACAAATGAAGATAATCAGGAATGAGCATGAATCTAGTTGAAGGAGGGGGTCGAGATTGCCCTAAGAAAACTTTATTAAAGTAATAAAAAGTGATTTGATTGATTTGGATATCACTAGTGATATAGCCTGCAAAGAATTTAGGTATAAGATTCATGTAGTTTTAACTCCCCCAATGAGTTAGCATTTGCATGGATCAATAAAATTGATGATGAGGGCAGGAAGGTAGGAAGAGAAAAAGTATTGAGGGAATGTTAGTGATAGGCAAGAGATATTGTTCCAAAAAGGAAATCTTGCAAAAAGAGGATGAAAACCATGATTGGAGAGAGCAGTAGCAAAGGAGAGTGTAGAATGGAATAGTGATGAATCAGCAATTAGGTAATGGAACTTTTGCTAGCAAATGAAGAACTTTCTGTTCGTTTCAAAATACTTTTGATAAATGACATAATTTTACATAGTTTTATGCTAGATAGAAGATGCAATCTTTATTATAACATTCTTCTTCTCAGAGGGTTGTTTATTCTTATTCTTAGGAAGAGATGAACACCTAGTTGCAGACAACTAGGTGCGCGTGTGCTTCTTAGGAGGTACATCCGGGCAATAGGCCATTCAGATCACTTATTTGACAGATTTAGTCCAATGTTTTTCGTTTTTTTTAGTGATTTTGAATTTGCTCCTTGTCTTTGTGGGCGAGAGGAGATTAGGAGATGAAGGCAAAAAAGAGAGCAAGAAGGAGAAATTTTAGAGACTGAAGTGGTTGGGGAATAGACAGAAATAATTTGAGAGAGAGGCTTGGTGTGGTGCCATCAAAGACCACAAAAAAGAGAGAACAGGAAAAGTAAAGAAGGTAAAATACTGGGTGGAAACAGGTGTGTGATTGGAGGGATCCAATAATCCAACATCGGGTTCAGGGGTTTATCTAGTTTTTAAGCTGCATGGTTATTTGGATTGAAAGAAATACAAGGGTCATTCATCACTTGTTTGTGGGAGGGTACAAGTGGTTTTGAGGTGGAGCAAATTATCTAAAATGTGACTTGATCGAGCAGATTGACTTTCCAATTTGGCTGATTTCACTGAATTGAATTGTATTTCTTTTGTCAAATGTTCGTATGAATGCATACATTCAACCATCAAAGTTTTTGAGCCGGGTTGATAGTTGATCATACATGATTCTATTGCTACCTGGTCATAGAGCCAGTTGTCATGCTGATGAATTTCTTGCGACCCTATAGCCTACAATGTAGTCACTGACAGTAACTTCCATGCAGACATATATGTAAATTTGGTTATATTCCGTTAGTATCAGATTTTATTTGAATCCACAAGAATTATAACAATACGAATTAACTGACAGAAAATAATATTAACAATTGATTTGAAACAGTATCCTTCTATTTGCTTGCACTAATTTGTTTTACACATTCTAGGCTAGTCTAAATGTATAATACCTAACTCCTAAGAGAACTGCATGCACCAGCTGTACTCTAATCAATTTAAATGCTAAGTTTCTGTTTGTCATCTTGATTGCATGCAAATAAAGTGGGGCAAAAAAAGGATACGCTTCTTCTCATTTTTCTATACTGATCATGACCTTATTTGATTCGAAAAGATGACATATTTTCCACATCAAGTTAATACAGCATGCTGTTGTCCATCCTTAGATGCGGTACTACTCTTCTTGTGATGACATTAAGAGTTTAATAGGGCATTTTAACTGCAAGTTTAGTATTTTTCTCTAGATTAATGCAATAATGACTTCTTATGAAAGCTTGTTCATCTGTTATTATGTACTCATCTTTGAAGGAAGAGAGATTGGGAAGTTTAAGGCAAAGATTGGAGATCCAGTTTGATGGCTCTTGTTTGGATCATCAAGTACCACTCTACATTGATAATGACTATTTTTTATTTTTTACATAGAACCTTGTACAGCCTTTTGGATAGCTGGAAACTGACAGATTTTTGCTGTAGGATGCTTTGAGAAGTCTCTGGCGAGTTGCCTATCCTAATAGAGAAATTCCTCCTCTTAAATCTGAATTATGGAAGGAAATGGGTTGGCAAGGTTGTGACCCATCAACAGATTTTAGGTAAGTGGAACTCAAGTTCTACTGATACCTTAAGAAAAGATTTGACTTTTTACGTAATTGTGATGCTAAATGTGTTTGTAGGGGTGGTGGCTTCATATCCTTGGAAAATCTCATTTATTTTGCCAAAAACTATCCGGTAGTTAATTTTTCCTTGAATTTACTTTCATTCTATTTTAGTTCTTTTGTTTCATAGCTCAAATTAGTATTTGTCTCGTCGTATGGATCAGAATTCTTTCCAGGCGTTGTTACACAAGAAAGAAGGTAGAAGAGCTGAATGGGAGTACCCTTTTGCTGTAGCTGGTGTTAATTTGTCATTTATGCTGATGCAAATGCTAGATTTACAATCAGGTAGTTTGTCAACTATTATTGGCTGAAAGGCCAATGCTGTACATTAAATCTCAATTTTTTTTCCCGTATCAGCCATGCCGTCTAGTAAAGCTGGAATTCGGTTCCTGGAATTGCTTGGAGAAGATGAGAAAGCCTTTGATAACCTTTACTGTGTTGCTTTTCGCATGTTAGATGCTCAATGGCTTGCTAAGCGGGCATCATATATGGAGTTCAATGTAATTACTCTTTTTCTCCGGTGCCCATCACATATATTAGTCCAACATGAGATTGCCCTCTAATCCTGGTCGGCTTTTGTTTCTCCAGGAGGTTCTTAAGTCTACAAGAAATCAGATGGAGCGTGAGCTTTCCCTAGAAGATGTGACCAGTGTGAAAGATTTGCCTGCATACAACATGATGTTGTAGCAACCTGTGATTCATTAATTGTTTCAGCTGCTCCCTGTGAGACAGTAAGATATATATATATATAGTAAAAATGTGAAAAGAAAATATTTGTGGATTTATAACAATGGTAGTTCCTTTGAGAATTGTGTATATCAGTTTTAAGTGAAGGTGAAGAATTCTTTACTGGTTTTGTTGACAAACCTACTGGGAATTACCAATAATGTTCAATTCATGCAGTCGTTCTCTAATGTGTGTTCTTCCTTTTATGTTGGTTACTTATTGGCTAATCAGAGCCTACTTGCGTAGTTGCTCAGTACTCTTGAAGCTCTTCATAGAGGACAGGAAAGGGTTATTGTGTACATGTATACTTGGAGAAATATAAATGCTTGCTTTCGGATGACAGTGCATTGCCATTCCCCCCCTTTCCACTAAGAATGATACTTGGAGCCTGCAAACTTTCTACACCAATGCCACTTTTTTCTTTGATAACCATATCAAGGTGCAACAGCCAGTGCTTTCATGACTGACTACTTTTTTGATCATCCATAAGAAAGAATTGGGAGGAATAATGAGATTGACAAAGACTGAAAAAAAAAAAAGAAATAGTTATTTTTGGGAATGCAATAAAGTAGAAGTAGAATAAAGATTTGGTTTTTCTTTTGAATTTGGTTGTGTTCTTGTGAATCTGACATTTTGATCTTGCACATCCTTTATTATATAGAAATATTAGTGAATATGAATATTAAGATAAATTGACGTCTGTGCACACCTCATTTTGTATAGCCAAAGTTGTTGTAAGAAAGGGAACTTGTAGAGGATATGCTGTATTCTCAACAAATTTCTAGTAAGAGATTGAGAACAGCTAGCTGTAGTTTAGGAACATAAAAAATATTTGATATTGTAGTTAGTTGATCTTGATTACACTCTTGATATAACATTCCTCCTCTTTAGATGTAGAGCTTGATTATGCCAAACAGTGTTAATTCACTGGTTAATTATTTCGATGTCATCATCATGTATAAAGAATAAATGATGGCAAAAATTTAGAGTTATAGGTATCTCATGGTTTAAGAAATCTCATGATTATGAATCCAATCCCTTCAATTTTAGATGAATCGAAGATCCAGAACTTTAAAGCATTTAATTTTAATTATCACAACAAAGCCTACATGCTGATCTTTATTAAAGTAGCATTGATACATTAACAATGGAAATATTTCTTCTCTCTCTTTCATAATAGAGAAGAAACACTGTGATAACTAAACATATACAAGGAAAGGAAGTCACTTGCTTAGCTTGTTGGCTCGCTCATCAACCAAATGGCTTTAATTAATTACACTCATGAACACACATCACCACAATCTTAATTACTTTCCAACAATGAACCACACCAGCATCAGCATCCAAAAAACACTTGAAATTAATATTGCTAGGTGCTGAGTTCTAAGAAGCGTCGAGCCATGGGGTGTTGAGCCTCAGACAAGCGCGACGGCTCAAGAACCTCCACAATCTCGCCGGCCACTAGAAGGCACACCAAGTCGGCAACACGTTGGATTTGCTTTACACTGTGAGACACCATCACAGTCGTCATCCGTCGAGTCTTCTTGAGGCGTACAATAGCTTCCTCGATATTTTGGGTCGATATGGGATCCAATGCACTAGTTGGCTCATCCAAAAGCAGCACCTTAATTAATTCATCACAATTAATTAAAGTTCAAATTATATACGTACGTACAGTAATTAATTTGCACTATATATGTTTAATTCTTCAGTAGGTTAGCGAACTAGCTAATTGAAAAAAAAGGAGGAATGAAATTGATCATTTTGCAGACCTCAGGGTCATTTGCCAGAGTTCGGGCGAGGGCGACACGCTGGGCTTGGCCGACGGAGAGCTCGGATGCTGATTTCGATGCTAACAAAGGGTCCAAATCTGCCATGCTGAGAAGCTTCTTCACCTCTTCGTCACTTAGGTCGATCCCTTTCAACTTAGGCCCGTATCTCACGTTGTCTGCCACACTTCCTGAGTAGTATATATAGTACAAAGCCAAATGCACATGAGTTGATTTTTTTCAAAAAAGGGCACATAATACAAATAATTAACTAATGGCTCTTTTTTTCCCCTAAAATAAATAAATAATTAATTAATTAATGGGTTACCGTCGAAGAGGGCGGGCATCTGGAAAAGCATCCCGACCCTGCGGCGGAGCGCGAGGACGTCGAGGTCGCGGATGTCCCGGCCGTCGAGCATCACCGATCCGGCAGGCGGCTCCCACAGCCGGTTCAGCGCCCGGAGGAGCGTGGACTTGCCGCTGCCGCTGGGGCCGATGATCCCAACGATCACCCCCGTCGGCACCACCACGCTCACCCCCCGCAGGATCGCCTCCCCCGTCGTCTCCGACTCCTTCGTCAGCTCGCGCACCTCAATCTTCGCCGCCGGACCATCCACCGTCACCAGCAGGTGCTCCCTCGCCTCTTCTGTATTTAATCCGCAAGTAGAATAGATCAAATTACTAGCTAGGCATAGATTGGGGCGAAATCAGCATTTGATCGATTACAAATGATAAGCAAATTGTTACCTGCTGGTGAACCCATGCGTTGGGAGAGATCGATCTGTCCTAATTTGCTCGTGATCCGAGGATCGATCTCCTTCTTCATCTGTGCTTGTTCTTACAATTATAGGTGAGAGGCGTCGTCTTGGGATTCAAGTTCAACTGGGAAAGTTCCTGAGATGTACCTCAGTGAATTGACAGTTTTATCCTTTGTTTATAGATCGATCGATGTGGGCAAGTCATGAAACAATTTTTTTTTTAATAAAAAATAAAATAAAATGTAAAATCAACTTTTTGTTAGAAAGGAAAAAAATAAAAAAAAAAAGAGTGGCCAGTTCAAGTACGACAGGACGTACTTTGGGAAGGATAATGCGGCCTCGGTTGCTGCCTTCCCCATATATGAGCGCCTACGACATCTACCCGTCGTCTTCGCTTACCGGCCAACAATAGCATCTTACCCGTCCACCTGTTGTCTTCGCTAATATTATTGGAATATTTTATAGTAAGATAATTTGGAATCTTTTGCATCAGTCATAGCGTGTTCATGATAGGGAGTTGTACATATTCTGTACAGTGGCTTCCTCGTTGAAAAAAATATGAAAAACGTCTTTTTATTTTACAATTTCTCCATAGATGCTTTTTGGCTGGTAAAGTTTTATTAGACTGGTAGCATTCTGATGACAATATATCTTTCAAGATGGTCTAACATGCTTTAGTGGTGATTCAATGAGTTCCAGTGATGGTTCAATAATGAGCTTTTATGAACTCCATTGAAGTCCTTAATCTCCAATGTTGACGTTCTTCAATTCATGTTCGATGAATTCAGAAAGTGATTAGGGGGAGGGGAGATCCCTAATGGTGGTTTAATATTTTTTTATAAATTTATTTTAAATTTTGTTTCATTTTGATCTGAGGCTGACCTGAACCCGACTCACATATACAAAATGAGTTAGTAGTTGAGTTTGACCTCTGAATGCCCTCTGCAATTAGGGTATATCTATATGAAAAATGTCCTTCAAACCATCACAATCTAATAATTGCTTTTGATGGCACCACACCATCACAATTATTTGATACATCAAGCAAATAATACCATACAAAACCCACATTTATTATTTATGCATCATATTGGAATCAGCTGAGAAGAAGAAGACAATAGCAACTAATCAATTCAACATAAACTTCCAGGTCCAATTCGTGTCAGGAGTCAAAACTCGATCGGAGGATGCAGCTTGTTACGGGGAGTGAATCATGGAGGGTCAGGGATTGTTCGTTGGATTAATTCTTCAACAAGGTAAAAGTTGGATGGCTTATCTCTGTGAAGATACCAAATACACTGAAAGATAAAGACAGCTCTTAGCCCTTCAATACGCTAATGATACTCTAATTTTCTTAAAAGGCAGAGGAAATTCAACTCGGCGCCATGAAGATTATCCTGGCACGCCTCACACTTTTACTGGATTAAACACTCAATACTCTGATACTAGTGCATTGATCACTATTAGTAGGGGAAATGAGGCATTTGATATCCAACTAGCAAGCTACTTTGGCTGTAAATTTCGGCAGCTGCCTAGTGTTTACGTCGGCTCTCAACTTGGCAGAACAAATCCAGTAAAGAGTTCTACACAGCCACAACTCGCAAAGTTGCAAAGTTGCAAATAGCCTTCACCTTTGGAAGCAAAAAATATCTATCTATTGACGGTCAACGTCTATTAATAGTGTTCTTGCTCATATCCTCCGAGTCTACGTTACTACGTAGCTAGTGCTTTTCTAATTCCAAATTGGTTATAGAAGATATAGACAAGTGTGAAGGAGATTTTCTCTGGCACAAGAATCAGAATAGTAACTCAACATCTATCTGTACCTCTAGTTGCTTGGCCAAATTGCAGCAAACCGCTAGACAAGAATTGAAGGCACTGTACATGAATTTTAGATCATAGAATTCATAACTTAGCATTGTTGTGCACTTGGTGATGACATCTATTTGAATCCAGAAACAGTGTTCAATTGAAGATGGAAGGAACAAGCGCAGAGGCAAGGAGTATTTGACAATCTTCAATTGATCTCTAATGGATACAAGTTTTTTGTGTGTGCGTGTGTTGCTGGAGCAATTTTCTAGCTCCTTTTTGGCTAATCTACAGATTATTACGACCCTTTTAGCTTTCTCATTGAGCTAAGGTGACTTTTATTTCAAACACAAAATCATATTGTGGCTTGTCAACAATTGTCAACGTATTCCTTTACTATTTAAACTTGTTGTATATTACATGTGATCCTGATAGCAGACTCCTGATAAGATAAGACAAAGAAATTTAGAAAACAGTGCTGACTTGTAGTGAACAAATCAAAAACAAAAACAAAAGGATATATTCTAAGTGTATTCGACTAAATAAAATCTCAAAGGCCATCATATAGTCAAAGAGTATATTGTAGGAATTTTGAGAATAATAAAGATTTTAACCAGTATTTTGTGAACAAACGTTTGACTCTTGTAGCACAATGGATAATTTGCTTATATATATATAATTTATGGGTTTTTCTGTTTTTGGGGTCCACCACGTGATGGCCGCAAAGTAAATTAATTGGATTTAAGTGGAATTTCAATTATGTGGCGGACCAACTCATTTAATCTATTATAGATCAACTCACGTTGGTTGCACGTGAGCTCCATCACATGATGTGGGCCTCACCGACTCGTCTCACCGACACTTATGTGGGCTCCCGCCATCTTGTTGCTCCGCACACGACACAGCGAGCGATGCAACCACAAGAGTTCGTTCGATCCTACTCTCACCGGCGGCAGTACCTCCATAATGAACTTTGTGCAGTGTTTTTAAGAGTAGAATTGAACGAACCGTGCTTCCTACCCCACCATACAGTGAAATCTTAAAGACTGTTTTTTTTTAATAAAAGATAATTAAATTCATTACAGTACTTAAATACTGTTTTTAACGAGGAGAGGAGAGGAGAGGAGAGCTGATTTGGCCTTTAATAGCAGTCGCTTCCCCCATAATCGATGCAATAATTCCGCCGCAGTTGTCTCCGTAATCACTCTCTGCAAGATTAGCAGTCCACTTCCGCCCACCAATCACACCTCGTAATCTCGTAATGGAATAAAATAGAAATAGATGCTCTCCGTACTGGTATTTTTAAAATACATCAGTTGTAATTGTATTACTCGATGCAACAGCAAAACCTAAACACGAGCATTTTCTTCCATTAATACTCATTTTTCAATCTTTTTTCCTTAAAATTATATAATTTAGAATATTCAATCCATTAATAACCATTAACAGTCAATGTTAATTGGGTAAGAACAGGGTCAGGTAAAATGGGTTAGGAGAGAAACATGGGAGAGCATATGCCCTTTAGTTTAAAAGGGTGTATCCTTTGGCTATCGTATAATTTGTACATAATATTTAACTTTGTATTCGAGAAAAAACATATAAAAATGGAAGGGAAAAAAAAAGTGTATATAAAAAGTTTAAGGCACAACCAAATTGCCAGCAGTCAGTAGCTTCCAAGTTGCTCTTTTAGCTGCTCAAGTGTCGGTAGGGCGAAGCTCGCCCCAAAGCTCCACCTTGGGGCGACTATCTCCGCGCTCTCGTTCGATCTTTTCTTGCTTCTGAATCTGCCCTTGCCTGGATCTGAGCACCAGCGGGGGAAATTCGCTTCCATTTTGCTCCGCTCTTGATATTGCCCAGCAGATCTCTCACTTCTTCTAATTGTTATTGTGGTTGAAGTAGCCTGTTGTTTGCTCCCGCTTTCCCTTTCTGATTTTGCGTGTGGTTGGAGGAATCTGGTGCGCAATGGCGGTGGATGCCAGGCAAGTGCTCGCTGGATTCCTCACCATGGCCATGTTTGCCATGCTCGGCAACATGATCAAGAGAGACCATTTTGATTCCGTTACGGTAATTCATTAAAATTTTCTTTGTAGTGTTCTTAGCGTTATATGATAAGTAGATTTGTTGATCTCGTGTCCAAAGTTGTACGTTTTTCACTGATTCATATTTATTACTTGTTACGAGGTTTTAGCATGCGTACTTAATTATCAAAGAAGAATTTTTATGAAAAGATAAAAGAAATCTGGGATTACTTTGAACTTTAATGAACCGGATCCCCTTTTGTACCGTCTGCTTTTCCCTGATCTGGTGCTCTGCAGTAGATTTGTGCATCACAACTACATTATTATTATTTTTTTTTATCCTTTTCCTACTTGTTGAAACTTGGATCTTAATTCCATTAAGGAATATTTGCAGTGAATTACCAGCAAGTAGCAGTAAGTACACTTTACACGTATTGCAGCAGTATATTTAATGCTAGTTTAAGCAAAAATAATTTAAGCTGTGATTATGCCAGCAAGGTCATTGGAATCATTCTTAATTTGTATCAATTTGGTCATGATAGACAGGATCCGCTGTTAATTTTTTTCAAGGTAGGTGTGCAAAATCTTAGAATTTGCTTTGTCATGTAATTTTGTCAATGGAACAATCGGGTCAATGTGAGCTTATTTGTTAATTGTCTGTAAAAAAGAACTTCTGGCCCTGAAAGATTTCACTTTTAGACACGCATTTTCTAGGATATGCTTGCCTTTAATGATCTTTGGATTTGCTTTTTTTTTTCTCTGTGTGAGTCTGAACTGAATTTTTTACTTCATATCATTATCAATACAAGATTCCCTGCTAATTGATAATAGAGAGCATGTGAATATGCACATCTTTGTTGCACTATACTGGCTTTGAAATGTATTATATCCTATTATCTTCCCCTTTTGAACCTCATATGATACCTTCTTAGAGAAATGCATGATTCTATGATGCTTGAGATATTCAAACTGGTCTAGACAATAAAGATATTGATGCTTAGAGACATTAAAGACATTTGAACATGATAAAAAAAAGTAATGTTGAATTCTGATATCTTATTGTATTTCTCTTTGCTATTTTATGTATGTGTGTGATTAAAGGAATAATAATCTGTATACCTATTTTCCGTTTGAAATAATATTTTCTGCATTAAACAATTCTGCTGCTATAAAATTAAATGATGTTGACATCAATTTTGTTGAGAAGGGAACATTATAAACCTAAGATATCATTGTTAGCTCGTTTCACTTTTTCTAATTCTTTCTATTAGTTCCTTATTTAGTGCATGAAGGCTTACAGATTGTAAACACACTATTGAGTTATTTGTTTTCCTCTGATTCTCTGAATTACTTACATTGGCTCCTTTGACTTGTTACCATAAATCATTTATATGTATCCTAACTATATATATTTTTTCTGAATTATTTTCTTGTACTTGCATATGTTTAGGTAACTGTGCAAGAAACATCAATCATACAATTTGATGCATTAAAGGAAGAACAGAAGTCTCTGAATCAAGACTCTACAGAGAGCATCCAAGAACTTAAACCTTGCTGGGCCAAGCCAATTTCAAGTAAGTTAATGAGTCTCAAGATTCTTTGGTATGCTAGATGGAGTTTTGTTCTCTTCATTAATAGCGGGACCATTTTTTGTATTTCCCCTTTGGATTTCAATTTGCAGAAGAAGTAGAACAGTCTAAAGGTTACATTACATTTTCCTTAACTGGAGGTCCTGAGCACCATATCTCACAGGTATGGGACTATAATACAATTTGTTGGTATGAGACTATACATGAATAACTTTTATTGTATAAGTTTTTGGTTGTTGACTCAGACAAGTTAAAGTTTAACGTTATTGGTTCATTTTGATGAAACATTCTCCAAGACAATTATTCATTAGAAGTCTTTTAAGGCTTAAGAGTTACCAGAATTTTTTATTTTCCAACATATAGCTTATGCTGGATTCTTATGTTGCATTGTCTATCTTACATCCTTCCGAAGTTTCATCAGTTATTCAATTATCTTGTCAATAGAAAGATAGTGTGTGACTTCGCTATGTTCCTCATGGTAATGATTTTATTGGATCTTGTTATATTCAAGAATAATATGATGGTCAAGTCATTTGCTCTGATAAAAAAAAGCAACAAGAAAAGCTAAGGGGGCGTTTGGCTTGAATATTTTCCATTTTCATTTTCTAAAAAGTGCGCATTTTCTAAAAAATAACGTTTGGTTTGTATTTTCCATCTCTATTTTCTAAAAAAATACATAGCATTTTCTGAAAAAATAGAGAATGTCAAAAAGTCATTTTCTATTTTTTTAAAAATATGTATTTTTCAGAAAATGAAAACAGAAAACATGCAAACCAAACGGCCCTAAGTAATACCAAAAATCAACAAAAATCAGTTAAAGTCGTATTAAAATATTTTTATTAATTTTCAGTTTTGTCTTTTTAGATAAGAAATAGTGATTTGTTTTAAATCAAAAATATATTCTTCTAGTATATTTAACTTTATATATAAATTATGATATATTAGTTTATTTGTATATTTAATTTATACGATACTTCTAAAATTATAAATTTTATTCATGGCATGTCATTTTGCTCAACCGAGTTGAACCATCAACCCTCTAGTCTGGCCAATTGGATCACAATTCTTATTACTTTTACTTGTAATACAAATTTTAAAGGGCAAAAATCAAAAACACCTTTTTTTTTTTATTTAAAACGTAAGGGAGGTCTATTTTTTATTTATGATCAAAACAATACTCTATATCGTCTCATTCTTATTTTTGAACATATCAAAATAATGATATATTATAACAACTATAAAATTATAGCTACTAACATAATACAGATATGATATCGTAGTTAGTACAATATTATTATAAATAGTGTTGATTAGAAATGAAATGTCTATGTTATAACTACTACGATTAATAGCTACTACAATATAATATCGATCAGTATTGGCCTTAGTATAGTAGGTATGATCTTATAATTGCTATACTATAATATTGATTAGTGTTGACTAGAAATAAACTATCTATATTATAGCAGTTATCATTTGTAATTTTTATAATATAATATTGACTAATATTGATAAAATATAAAATGTGCATATTATAGTAGTTATAAATTGTAACTACTATAACATAGTATTATTAGTATTGATCGGAGTTAAAATATTTATATTGTAACCTCATAGCTAAAATAAACATATTTTGAATAATACGGTGAGACGAGATACATTATTTTAATAATAAATGAAAAAGGGCTATTTTTTTTTTACAAGTCAAATATTACCAAATTTTAAATAAAATAAAATAAAATAATAATATATTATCAAAATTTATCATCATTATATAAATAAATAAACAAAAATCTGAAAATGGCAAAACGACAGCAAACATTGCACTGTTCCTGTAAGGAAACTAAGGAATAATGCCTATGCCCATTCCCTTCCCCATCCCTAGCTATCTATCACCAAGAATATATGCTTAATAAAACTCCTGATGAAATAATTATTTCCACTTAAACAGCCCCATAAAAAGCAAACCTGGATTACTTTGTTGGTTTCTTATATACATAAAAAGCAAATCAACTTTGAACATAAAAGTATTACAAGTAACTGTGTATTCGGAACAGTTGTTCACCACCTTGAATTCCACGGGATGATGATCTTTATTACCATGAACTCATAAGACCCGGAGAGAGAGCTTTGGTCCATGTTCACGAGCTCTTTCCTCTGCTACATACTATGCACAATAGTGATAGCTAGATTAGATAATAGATACACATCTGAAAGCCAGACAAGAATAATAATAATAATAATAATAATAATAATAATAATAATAATAATAATAATAATAATATATAGGTTTTAGCGTGTAGTAGTAGTAGTAGTGCTGCAAGGAACAAAAAGACAAAAAGAAAGCATGAAGAGTGTCAGATCAATTTCTTTCCATTATATATGGACCTAGTGGCTTAACCCTGCTGCCGCTGCTCTGCTGCAGCTGCACTGACTGCACTCCACGCACTCAGCCTGAGAGCCTGAGCCATGGATGAATGGATTAATTCATTGAGGTCTGATATGACTTGTCGAAAAGCCCTCATTTGACTACTGCTCTATCTCTCCAATCTCAGGCACATTTATGAACCCTTCTCATAATTATATGTTGCTATAAAATAGACACTCGAATTGATACAGATTCTTTCTCTCTACTAGTCCTTAAAGCAGGCTAATCATTTGAGTTGAATATTTCCTAGTATATGTTCCATCCATCAACTAACACTAAAAAAATGGAAAAGTAAGCAAAGCGCAAAAGTAGCAGCAGCAGCTAGGAAAGAAAAGCTGGGGTTGGTGCAGGCAAAAGGTATATGCATGCAGTTAACTGAGGATGATTATGATTCTACTTATCAGACGACTAAGATTTTGCTGCAGTGCAGGCTTCATCTCGTGTGTTATCAAACTGCATCCTGGTGCTGCAGCAGCAGCTGCTGCTGCATGACTCATCACTTCAACTGGAGGAATGAGAATAAAGGCAGGAAGGAAGGGAGGGAGGGAGAGAGCTAGGGAGAGAGGATGCATTTTGCAGCAGGATAAGGAGGAAAGATTCAAGGAAATTATGTTTGTGTATTTCTCTCTCTCCCCGCCCCCCTTCTCTCCAGTCTCTCTCACTTTAGCCATTGCAGCTTCTAAAGCACACCAAGAACAGCAAAAAGGAAGGGGATTCTTTGTCTGGGTGAAGGGTGAGAAAAAGCTGGAAACCCAAAGGCAGAGGAGGAGAAAAGGCTACTGTAATTGGTTGAATGAAATAAGTGCATTTGATTAACTAGTAGAGTAGAGAGATTTTCTTTTAAAGAATTTAACTCGTGGAAAGTGCTTTCTAATTTGGAAATGCTGATTAACATTAGTAAAAATTAAGATAAATTCTTGCCCACTTCATCATTAATTAATCTCCTGTTTTAATTAATTTGTTTTTTTTTATAAACTATTGATAATTCTAGCAAAATACACTGGTAGTATGATCCTTTAGAGGTCTCAATATTTTTTTTTATATGAATCCAAATTGATGGTATTGTATTATTTCACCCCTTTTTTTAAGAATGCATAAATTAGGAAGAGAAGTAAATTTTAAGTACAAGAGCCTCCATTTCATGGCTAAAATTAATTTTAATAAGAGTCCTTTAACTACTCTAATTACTAATTAATTAAGCCAACTCAACTCTCTTAAACCGTTAAAACAGTAAGTCCACTGCATGATTAAACACATCTGTTCTCTCCTTAATTATTTAATCAATTCGACTTCATGTTAATTATACCGCCGCCGCCACCGCCTGCTGTTCCCCGGTGCTGTCTTGCTCGATCTCCGATGATGGCTCGTCGTCTTCGTCGAAGATGTCAATGCCGTAGGCCGCGTGCCCGCCGCCGAAGGCCTTGATGTGGTCCTTCAGCGACCTCTTGTGCTTGAAGTCGGATCCACACACGCAGTACCTACAAATTCATCAGAGATCAGTAAGAATAAGATTTCAATCCTCAATGATCGGAAAGGAAGGATAAAGCCGCACCAGAGCTTGCCGCAGTTCTTTTCGTGGGTGCGCCAGTCCCCACGGACGGCGAAGGCCTTGCCGCACTTGCGGCACATGAAGGGCTTGATGCCGTGCTTGCGCTTGTAGTGGGTATGG
>JBAMIB010000008.1:54997-71296 GCA_037177415.1 Kaempferia rotunda
GGTAGAGAGTCTTCACCATGCCATTCATAATTCACCTTGAACCCCCCCCCCCCAATTGACAACTCTCATTGAAATATATAGTGACTCCCAATCAATCTGCCACATGTTAACATACATGAGGTAAGTCACAGGTGACTACTAGCTATTACTGTAAATGGTCAAGACATAGGGGATATATATGTTTGGACGCACCGAGTTTCGATCTCAATACCTCATATGACAACTTTTCATATTTTAATCATCGCACCGTCCCGAGGGAACCCATTGAAATATATATGAGAGGTCTAATTACACTCATATGTTACAATATAAAAATAATCATTGTTTATATTTTTTTAAGAAATAGTTAAACAGACAATGCAATTTATTAAAAATTATAAAGTTCATGTCACATATAAAAAATCCTAATAATAGGAATATTAATAGTTTAACAAAAAATATCAGACATAATTTGTACACGGTATTATTTAGACTAATGCGTATATATCATCTATATTTAAAATATTGTACAAAAAATTAAAAAATTGTTTTTTAAATATTTTTATTCAGTTAAGCACATTCGGAAATATATATACATATATATATACACACACCGTCATGTTAATAATAAATAGGTAATTTCCTATTTTCCTGAATCGATCCGACTCATTCCATGGAGGCACGGACTCAATTCAAACTCTCACAATCTCTGAAATCCTCCGACGCGATTCGTTAGGGTTGGGACGAAAGTAAACCCTTGACAACGGAGGATGAACTGGAAAGAACAGAACAGAAGGATGTCTTCCCGCTCCCAGTTCGCAAGTGCGCTGGGACGAAGCGGTCAGGTAAAGAACATATGGTAGGTTCGGGTGATAATAGTGAATGGGTGATGCATGCTACTGTTAAATCTTCTGGCATTATTTCTGCTTGCCTTTCGTAGTATGGTGTCTTGCATCTGTGTGTGAGAAATAGCGAAGGTTCTGATAATAACCCCCTTGGTTCGAGCAAAAGAGGATTCATCTTCATTTTGAATCATGAGTGTTTTAATACATGCTTAGCTTGTTTTTGAGTGTTTGATAAATGTGACTGTTGCTTTAGTTTTGTACCTTTTATTGTTTTCTTCGGTTACTTAAATGAAACTTCGGGGCATTCTTATCTGAGGAAATGAAAGTGGCTTCCTTGTACTTTTTATCAAGTATTTGTTACAAGTTTGACCAATTCCGTTATCGTATCAACTTAGTAACAAGCATAAATTTCATGGTATTTTGATCTTCTCTCATTATTCTTGTTTAGACATTCCATTTTCATGCGTGTCAAACGTTTTACAAGTATACATTTGAATGTGTGCCCTTTAGTTCTGTTCTTAATACAGTTGTCAAAGCTTTCTTTCCAAGAAAGCTACTGTCATGGTAATGTGTAGCATTAGCAACAATCTCATAGTTGGGAAGGCTTTATTTTATCCTATTAACTTATCACATAACAACTGATACTATGATTCTGATGGCTTTTTGGTAGATAACTCAGTGCATATCACTTGATTTTTTACTCTTAGTTGTTTTTTTAAGGAAAATATGACCATGATTGAGATTATTGGTTAATGATTAGAACTCAGCTAGAATACTGGGTTATTCCAAGCTTCATTATGACATTATGATCTCAGGGTAAGATCGATAGTTGGTCCACTTACAAGCTAATTTGGCTAGAGAGGAAGGGTGAATAGTTGATACCTATCAATAAAAATTTCTCTCCCTTGCAAGACAAGGACGACTAAACATTAGTATTTGCATGAGATGCTTGTGTGTGCTCGATAGTTGGTGTCAAGTATAGACGATGCCGTCATGTCTACTAAAAAGCATCCCTTTACAAGAGGTAATGGGACAAACCTCTTGTATTGATTACAAGTGATCTCTCCTCTCAAATATAAACATTGATATTGTTATTCTAATCTCATATATGAAATAATTTTAACATTGTAGGATTATGATCTCATATATGATATCTTTCTAATTGTTTTGTCTGGAGATTCTAATTTCATTGATCCTACTCATTTGGGATAGGAATTGATGTTTCAAAATATCTGGTTGATGAATCTTTTATATTGGAACAAAAGTACCGTTGTCACTTGTCTTTTTTATGCAAATTTCATCGCTTGCATGTATTGCAAAGATTTTTACTTATTTGGGATAGAAATTGATATTTCAAAATCTGTTTGACGAATCTTTTCAGTGGAGTTTATGATTGGCTAAGCTCAGTGGTTTTCTTTCATCTGTAGGTTGCCAAGAGAGCAAGACCTATTTCTGATGGTGCACAGTCTGATGACTATATGCCTTCCTTATGCGGCAAACCATCAGTGAGAAAAAGGTTGAAGAGCAATGTAACAATTCCAATTCTTATAGAAACCATTATGAAAGGAAATGGTGTGTGATTCTATGAATATATAGTGAAAAAGATGTTGGGACGAGCAATATATCCACTTGGTTAAAAATGCCCTCTTGAGGGAAAGATATTGAAATAATTCTTGTATACATATTTGTTCCTCGCTAGAAAATTCAAGAGATACTGAGCTTGCTTATCTTGTGTTATTTGTACTATTATCACTTTTGTGCTTTAACATTTTTTTTTGTTCGACTTTTTCCTACTTTCTACATTTTATAGATAGTTTTCTATTTCCAACCTTGCATGACTGCTACCTCTTGCTGTAAAACTATAAAGCTAGCTTCAACAAAGGCTGGTTGCCTAAAGTGTATGTCATGCATGCTCTTTTCAAAGACCTATATAAGATTTATGGTCTTTGCCCTTGTAGAAATATATATCTAAATTCAAACACACCCATAATTCTGTTAGCTATCAATGCTAGTGATTTTTAAGATTGTAATAATAATTTGCAGGAAATAGAAATAAAAGTAACATTGTTGTGTGATTTCATTTATATTTATGCTGCTTCTTTATTTAGGAAGTCTTAATTTTTTTTTTTGTGTGGTTTATTCTGGTTTTAGTATCCTAATGTTGACATTAAATGCTATAAGAAAGTTAATATCTAGATTATTATAAAACAAATATTACCCTTTCTTGAAAAGTTCTATGATCTTGGAGGTTGTAGCACTTAAAAGTCTGGATTTGTCTTTTGCTTCTCTAAATTTTACCCGGAAAGGTTCAAGGAATAGATTACTGGCTCATTACTCTGAGCTTATGAGAAACAAATTTTGATATTTTTTATATGTTATTTATTAAACTTCCTTTTATCCTGTATTCAATTTCTGTTTTAAATTTCATTAGACTGGTTATATTGTTTACATTTTACAGTCGGAGAACAGAAGGTATTGATTCAAGATTCATGAATAAGAATCCAAGGGACAAGCAGATAAAATCTAGTATCCACTGAAATATATTAGGAAATATTTTTTTATCTCAACTTTTATCTGCTCTGACATGTTGCTGCCTTAATGCACAAAGATCGTGAGGTTGGTAAAGATGATCTTAGATGGAAGCTTATAAGGAAAAGCTTGTCTCGAAGAAAGCATCTTGTGGCTGAAGGACAACACGAAGTTGATCTGCGTGAAAAACTATCTCGGAATGTACATGCTTCTAGCAGTTCTAATGCCAAACAACAGCCAAAAGAATCAAGTGTCCCGAGCCTTGGGAGAAGACTACCTTCTGCAAGAAGTGCAGATAATTTGCTTGAATTTGATTCACATAGAAAGACATGTTCAGTGACTTTGGATCAGCCAAGGCATAGTTCTCCAGATCGGCTTATCTGTATTCCAAGGCATATTTCTCCTTCTAGAAGATACAAGGAACAACAGCATGTATCTGGGATAAGATCTCTAGATGCTTCTATGCCTAGTTATCTGACAAATGATGCAGCAGGTAACACTTCTAGAGCTCTTACTATGACCAAAACTATTTCTGCAGATGCAGCAAGGCTATTAGTTCAACCTCCTCCACCAGGAGCTATTGTGCAGAGAAGTATATATTCGGTAAATCTTTGGTCTTAATTAATTCTCTCTCATTATTTTGATTATTTTTGAACTTACAACTGCAGAAGAAACTCTAAACATCTAAATCTGATGAATAGTTATACTTAACAGTTTGCTATGGTTTTGAACGAGCATCAATTAAGTTATACAAGGAATGCCTCTCCTTCTACGTTGGTTTCTTTATGCTTTCAAGTTTCAAATTTCAAAATGCATTTCTCTATTGTGAATTAACAAAAAAATGAAATTCTCTTTTTGGATGAAACATTTGTCAGAAAAATATTGGCAATCTTAGAATCCAAGGAGGATGTTCAAGAACTGGGTTGTGAATTGCTTGAGTTTCTAACTAAAAATTACATAAACCTACCTGAATTCTTCCAACTGTTTGAGGGAAGAAGCTTAGAATTAACTTAAGAACACACTATTACAATGTTTATAGTAGAGAAGCACAAAATGGTTCCAGTATCAAAAAACTTTTTGTATTACTTTCTCTGACCTTCCTATACTGGTCATAAGCAAAAAAAATTTCTTGTGTGCATGCAACTGTAATGAGTTAAATATAACCTTTAATTGTTATTTGTCTCATTAATAGAGTTGAGAGAAAATATCTAGAGCCTCGTCCAAGTATTGGAGTGTTGAGTTGTGCAATTGGCACACATGGAATTTATCATTCCATTCACCAAGTGACATGGGAGATGACTTTGGCAGGACGGCACGGGGTAGAATGATAGAAACAAACAGAGAGAAAATAGATACCAATGGAGAGAAGGGAGGAGAGTACAACAGGTGAGCAATAATAGGGGAATTAGAGAGAGAGACAAGAGAGATTGAGGGAGAGAAAGGAGAGAGAAGGAGAAGAGTACCAGAGAGACAGACGGCCAATGGTGGATGAGTGATAGCCGACAACGAGTGGATGATGGGCACTATTGTGGGTAAGAAAAATTTGGGAGAGGGGGAAATTGTTTCAAGAGAAAAAGGAAGATAATTTAATATTATCTACCATTTTAATGATATTATTGGTCTAATTAAATAGAATTACGGAGTATCCCATATAAACTTGATTGAGGCATAAAGAGACCAAAATAAATTAAAATAAAGCCTGGTTTAAACCCACATTATCCTAATCATCATGGTTACTTGATGGGCTCCGTCATACCTTTCTACTCAATTACAAAACATTTAATTTAGGACAATTAGTCATGTAAAACATTTTAAATTTTAAATGTAAAGAAAATTACGTAGGGAAAAATTTGTTATTTAATATTAGAAAATTTTGTTTTTTTTGTTTTTGCTATTTTGACTTTTATAACTTCAAAAGATCATGAAAATAAACAACGAAAAAATTGACGATATCATTTTGAGTTCTCCTCTTTTGTCTCTTCTCTCGGCTATGTTTTGAGTATCAAGAATCATGCATAGTTTGATCTGTATGCTTTAATTAAATGAAAATTTTATTTAATCAAGTTAAGATTTTTTTTTTTTTACTAATTTTCATTTATTTCATCAGAATATTACTGAAGATAATTAATTATTACAATAGGTGTACACTGAATGGATCAAATTATATAATTTTCTAAAAAATCTATTTAGTTCAATTTGAAGGCACAAAGAAATTTCAAATTCGAATTTAATTTTATTGATAAAGTTTTATTTCAAAATTTTCAAATTTGATTAATTCCAGTCAATTTTCATATTTTATTATTTTAAAGAAATTTTATACATACAATTAAATAAATTTAATTACTAAATTTAAAATTTAATTTAAGCTTAAAATATACTACTTTACATCAAAAATTTGAAACATTTTTTTAAGCACAAAATCAGTGTGGTCTTTATAAGATCGATCTTAGCATCCAAAGGTTGGATGCAAAGGCTGATATGTAATTCCAAGGATGGCTCATCATGTTATTGATGGCGGAAGAAGTAGAGTTTCCTGGTGGAGGTAGTTTCTTATTGGTGAATATGATTAATGATTGTATTATTGGAGTTTCAGTGTCATTCTGTAATTTCCGTGGATGTGGTGTATGAAATTTATTTAAGATTTTCATGTTGACAAGAATTGTTTTGCCACTAGGGGTATCAGCACTTGTCGATATCTTAACTGTGACATCTAAATTATGTTTAAAATTTCAACAGGATAGGTCAATTGCCATGCCTTTATGCATAATCATAGTTGGCAAAATTGGCTAATGTTGATGTGGTTTACCTTAGTTGAATCAGTATCTTCAAATGTTGATCAATTCTTTTTGTAAAATCAACATCTCATAGATTCATGAGAATTGCAAGAAAAACTAGAGACTCAAAAATATAAGCTATAATTTGTTAGACTTCGTTGGAGATTTATTTGAAATAATTGGAAATCACTCAAATTAAGATTGAAAATGGATGGAATTGAATTAAATTTGGTCATATTGGGATGCCTTTGAAAAACTCTGCCGATCTTGCCTCCCACTGAATTTCCAATTTAATTCATAGGGAACTTTCATGGGAAGGAGATTGACTTCGTTGCCACATGAATTGCTTAGTTTTGGCACAACTTAATTCACCAAAAATATGATTCTATTATTAGCTATAACTATTTTTATTATTCACTAATTTATGTTACTAAATATAACATAAGCTGTACATTGTATGAGTAATAATTTGATGTGTAGTGGCACATAATAAGCATTTCTTAAAGATTTTAGGGCATCTTTTATAATCCTATCTATAAAATAATTCTATTACATCTCTCTCTCTCTCTCTCTCTCTCATTTTCCTAACTATTCATATTTCATCAATCCTACTACCATTCTGATACTACTGATTCTTTGATTTTTTTTTTTTTTAATTTTCCTATATGATACCAATTTGACAACAATGTGTAATCCTACAACTGCCTCCAACATATGAGTTTTCCTCTTAACATTTTTAGTTATGAGAACAAAGTGTTTATTGTTTCCAAATATTTTCAGTTTGCCCTTTTTTGTCAGTTGTTTTTTATATTTTATTTAACTTTTATTCAAGCTACTTACCTCCAATAAAGATGAGATAAGATTTGGTCGTTTCTGTGCTTTGCATCTGATTGCACCTCATGCATATAATGGTGTATTTGTTGACTCATTGAAGATTTTACATGTCACAACTTGCAGAGGTAGTTATAATAACCTGCAGTTGGTGCTTATTATGTCTGCAACAATGTTCATTATGTTCATTGCCTAAATATATTATTATTGGCAAACAACCATTTACAAATCGCTACTTGCTTTCTACAGCTTGGGGAACCTCTTACAGTTGGTGACCTGCTAAAATCACTTGGTCTGGATAAGTATACCATACTTTTCCAATCAGAAGAGGTATTATCATCTATTAAAGTTCTTTGTTAAATTTTCTTCATTATGTTATATGCCTGGTATTTTATTTGTATATTTCTATGAATAATAAGAATTTGTAATATGTTCATGTCATTTTACTGTTCTTTTCCTTTACTTTATATTGTCTGCAGTGACAGTACTTAATAGTACAATAATAGTTCTTAAGGATTTTGATGCTATTTTTTCTTGATTGCTTTTGGAAGTATATATGATAACGCTTTTATATTGTACCATGCCATTTTATGTCATGTCTCATGCTATAGTTGCATGACACCTATTTTTGCAACATTATCTAACTCTTGCTAGCGTAATCTCAAATGTCATAGGTGCATGCAAATTCTATTATGTGTGCAAATTCTGTTAACATACAAATATGTAAAGATGTCTATCCGTGTATGTATACTAATGTTTAGGTATGAATATTTTCAAAGGCACTTTTGAATGGAAATTCTTTAAACAACCAATAAATTTTGCTCAAACTCAATACTTCTTTCATGCCTAGTTGTACTAAATTGTACATATAAACATTTAATTATTTGTATGAATACAATTAATTTTCAGTTTGTTCTAATACAAGAAAAATTGAACACAAATGACAATGGCTAAAAGTATTTTGTAACAAAATTATTTGCATTTTGTAGCAAAGTTGAATTAAAAGTACTGATTGAGTTCTCCAATAGCTTACATAATATTAGGATTTCGTAAATGTACATTACTATTGCTTTGGCCATAGTGATATTGCTTTAAGCAATAAATGTGGAATTTGCTCCATATAAAATTCTTTTCAGGATTGCCATAAAGGAAAAGATTCTTAATATCTAGTTGATGAAGGATTTGTGACAAATAGCTGTTAGTGTGATGAAAAATCCGAACTAATTCTGTCCATTGGTTCAAATTGTTCATTTCATAAAGTTGATGGATTTTTTAGCCACCAAATGAGCCTTTGGGTAGTTTATAGTGGCATTAGGAGAACTTTGATTGTGAAGACCCATTTCCAACCTATTATAGTGAGTAATCAGTTCCCAACTGTAATTAGAATATAGGGTGTTCACCTCTTCGATCATTAATGATAGTTGGAATTTGGAAGAGCTTATGGGACATGCCTTAACTGATAAGTGATAAATGAGACCAATTGGCTAAACATTAATAGGACTAGTCGGTGGTACAGGTGTAGAGAAAAATGATATGCTACCTCAAATGTTTTCAAAGGTTCTTGAATCTAAAATCCACGAAGAGGATCCAATTGTGTGAAAAAAAAACAATTGATATACCTCAATGAATGTATGGTAATGTGGTAGCATTGGTAGGAATGATAGTCGCAAATGTAGTTGGATATTTTGAGGCCATAGAATAAGCCCGGGGTTGTTCCTCTGGTCATGCTATGAAATGCAGCTGCTGTTGGAGATGAGGAGATAGGTTAAAGTCCTTCGAACTTATAGTGTTTACGGAAGTGGGTCATGGGTGAATGTGATAATAATTGCAACAGACACAACTGGAGAGTGATGGGGTGTTGCTGTGGATGATCGATGTTGTTGCCAGGGTAACAACTTTGGCATTGATTGGAGGCTCTATCAGCGAGGAGGTGGTGGAGGAGGATGCACTAAAACTCATGTGGGAACTATGATGACGCTTGAAGTCGGTTATGGAGGATGAGTGCAACAGGGGGCAATGCAAGAAGCCGCTTGTGGAGGATGCATGCGTTGGGGCGATGCAAGGGTCGACTCATAGTTAGTCTAAAATGTTAGAGTCAAGAAAAAGACAATGGGATCGTGTGTGAGCATGGACAAATACTCACGTGGAGAATGATTACAAAATAATATTACAAATAGGTCCTGACCATTGTAGTATTTATATCTTGATCCCTATACTATTTATGTATCTAACAATTTTATCTTCTCACCCTTTTTGCATCACTTTTGTTTCAATTATTTACAACTTTGAAAAGGAGCGTACTCTGTCCTCTTACTGTGCCTCTTTATCTATCATTCACTGTGCAATCTCTTATAATCTATAGCACTTTTCACTCATTACTTTAGTATTATGTCTTCATTTTCATCGTCTTCAAATTTCTTGGGTTCTCTTTTTTTATGGGGTTCTTTTTCTTGTTTGTTTAACAAGCTAGAGCACATATAATGGGAAAAATTAAGGGAGGAGGTTATACCAAATCTGTTAAAGATCATTGCTAACTTGGTCTTTTGCTAATTTGTTAATTAAAGATGCCATCAACTTTAGTCCAGTTCTCATATCTTTAAACATAGATGATAGATCATATTGTCACAACATCAAACTTTTCATTTCCACTGCACTAGTATTTTTTTCCTTGGTTTTATTATCTTCAGGAGTCTTAATCAATCTTAATTTCTGTTTTTGTGAGTTTTTTTTTTCTATTTCATGTAACAGATATTCATGCTCTGGCTCGAAATGCAATAATTATTAAAAATTACTAGTCATAATTACATGTTGATAGGTGTAGTCCCACATAAGATATAGTTATATTGTATTATATTATATATATATAGGAACAAACACTTTCTCAATATTTTTGGCATTCTGGTAAATTAAATAGGAGCTAAATTTCTTATTAAGAGTTTCTTAAATTCTATATGACATTCAACAGGGGTGATGCTTAAGAATTAAATAATAGAATGTCAAGCTTGTATTCTTCAATACTGCATCTGGTTTCAGGTGGATATGACTGCATTAAGGCAGATGGGAGACAATGACCTAAAAGAAATGGGAATTCCAATGGTAATTATTTTTTATGCTCATTTTCTTTGATGGTATTTTGTTTGCATTGTTGCACAGATTTTATATACTTAATTTTCTACTTTGCTTGAATGGCTATGTTTTCAGTAGCACATCTACTATGTATTTACATTTGATAAGAGAATACTAGGCTGATTCATAAATCTGTTCTCTTGATTGGTTACTGTTAGTGGCTCTTAAAACTGAACCTCTTCATGAGATAGCTTGTATGCTTCATTTGAACAATAATTTCCATTTGCTTGAATAAAATTCTAATGTTAATTTTCAGTAACTCATCATTGTAATCAAGTGGTGTTTTACCCAACCAATGTTGGTTGTCTTTGTTGAACTTTATGTAAGACTATATCCGTCAAATTGGAAGACAAAAATTGATCAAATATGGTTTCCTTTTAACACTTTTTCTTCAACAGAGTAAAAAATCTACTTGTTCTGTTTATGAATTCATTTGTGTGGTTAAGTAGTTCTGGTTTACAAAATCTGTGAAATGTGGACCTGAGATTCTTTAACTTGCTGCTTTACTTTCATGCCTGATGATTTAATCTGAAATGTATGATTACTGCTTCTTTTTTTTTTTTAATTCCAAAGGTCCTTGAATGCCTCTTGCTCTTGTATATTGTTAATCATAAAAAAAAAAAATCACATCAGACGTGGAACTGCCATGTTAGTGGCTCCCTCATGACTGTCCTACGCCATTGAGGGGAGTAAATCACGAACCCAGATTGGTAAGGGCATGGGTGGGAGTCCTCATAAGCGGTGAAATCCCGTACAGTGATTCGACCCACTGATTCGACCCCTGAACCTTTACAATCACGAATCTACGTACTTACCAACTGAGCTATGTCCCGGGGACAAAATAACATCAGAACAAACCATATCTGCAAACTTTTCATATTTCACATGCCAGAAGCAGTTATTTTGGAAAAATATTGATGTCACATCTTGACGAGGGAGTCCTCTTGAACCATTATCGATTACCTAGTTGAACTTAGTAGATTAGCTAGTTGAACTTAAGTTCTAGCACTTGTTCTTTGATTTTCTATAAACGGCCTACATTTATATTTATTTTGTCCCTCGATATTGCAATTGTTTTTCAATATTTGTTACTGATTCTAATGTTAGCTATTTGTGCACGTAGGGTCCAAGGAAGAAAATTTTGCTTGCAGTTTTATCTCGTACAAAATGTCATCAGCAATGCTAACTTCGATCTCATAGTCGATCAATTTTGTGTTGTTCGTTGCCATGGTTGGTCATATCAAACTGCAGGGATTTGATCCCAATCTACCGTCTAGAATTGGTAACTGTCACTCATCTTTAGTGAAAGTTCAAAGTTTTGTCACTATTATTAGAGATCTCATTGCGAATGCTATTGCACATTTTCACATCTTGGAACCTCTTTATGCTCCCCTCATTAGTAAGATATACAAAGAATTGGCATATTCTCTCTAATTGATCTCCCAAGTGTCAATATTTAGTTATTGAAAATTTTGACTCTCCTATCAAAATTTTCAATTACAATAGATAATGTATAGGAGTATAGGACTTGAAATTGGTGCAAGTTGATCTTCTTTCATCTTTATTGAAAATTACATCACTAAGTCCTCAAAGTTTGTCTTCTTTTTGAGTTCACAAAGCCTTTATTTACCCAAGCAAGCTCTTCATTTTCACCATCTCCCACCAATAAACAAAATCATGGATACTGATGCAAGAAACAATGGCAAAAGCTGTCTTCGTACCTCCTAATTAATGCCTTGCTGTCTTCCATGAGAGAGCAGCCAGTTGTCATAGAATTATTTGGAAATTTATTTTTTCGGAAATATTGAAAGGGTCCTTTTTGGTACCAAAATTATCTATTTCTATTTCGCTGTAGTATCATAGAATTTTAATTAAGACTATTGAAATATATTAATGTTTGTAATCAAAACTATTATATATAAATAAAACATATAAAGTGGATTGCTTTTGACAAAAAAAATATTTTTAATCAAATTATAATATTTTTGAATAAAGTTATAATAATAATATTAAAATGAATCTAATTAAGTTAGAATGATTTTATCGAAGTTGAAAAATTATTTTAGTTTAGATTGTAATAATTTTGGCTCTTGTTTTTAGTGTGGGATGAACATTGTTTTAAGATTTAAAGGCAATTTTTCCTTTTATTTTGTCCTTTTTCCTCTTATTATTATTTTGTCAATAAAAAGTGATACGTTCTTCTCTGATATGTCTATTAATCTGTTCCTAAATTAATTCTGATATCTCTGTTAATTTATTTTTAAATTAATATAAAGGATATAAATCACGGATGATTATTATAAAGGATTAAGATACAGAAAAGAAAGGAATATATATTCAAAAATGTTAAATTTCAATTAAAATTTTATATGATAATTTTTTATATTTTAACCCTCTCACCGCTTATTGTTTTGTCAATCATGCACGTTCTTTAACAACATTGAAAGAGTGGTAACATCGCCAGCTATTTTATTCTCACAGCTGGTTTAATGATCAAGGGGAGGACACTGACACTGCCCCCACAGCCACAATCTCTCTCTCTCTCTTTCTCTCTGTGCGATGAATTACTACTGCAGTGAATGCACTGTTAAAGTCTCATCCACTAGACAACGACAAGATATTTTAGAGGATACAAACAAATACTCCGTCTAATTAATTAATTAGGCTTATAAATTATAATAATAATAATTAATCAGATTAAATAATGTTAATCTAAAATTTAATTTAGAGAAAAAAAATCTTATAAATGCACTCATATGATAATCTGAAAGTTTCATTTGGAGCATCTGGTGCAACCCCGGCCGGAGGTTAGCTTGCAAACTATAAGGGCTAATACTACATTTTTAATGTGATTTTTTTTGGGTATATATCTTAATTTACAAGATTAATTCTCTTCATTGATTGACATTATCACCGTGGTACAATGCCTATCGATATGTTGCCTCCCCGTCACGATCAAACAAAGATGTGTATAAGTTAATTATAACTAGATTCGTGACACAAAAATATTTGAGTTTTCATAAAATGACTAGTCCAATTTAACCACGTCTTGATTTTATTTTAACATTTGATTACATTTTAGTTAAAACTTAATTAACTATCAAAATATATTTTACAATTCTTAAAAATTAATTAACTGTCTGTCTCTTTCTCTTAAGTTTTTTTTTTCCCATTGTAAATATGAGTTTTTCTCCTACTCAATGCCGTTGCCCACCGGGCTACAGTTCGGGTAGGTCATAACGGGCTTCGCTTGTGTACGAGTGCTCCTTAAAAAATAATAATAATTAAAAGGCCACTCTATTTTTAAAGAATACCCTTGATTTTAGTGTTGTTGTGTGGGGATGAGATTCTCTGTCCCATTTTACTTGTGTATTCATGTCTGATTCACTGATCGAACAGATCATATCAGATCATACATCCTTGAGATCTAGCATGGTCTGATGTAATTCGTCCGATCAGTGCATGCGACATGGATACATAAGTAAAGTAGGATAGAGGATCCCAACTGAATATGTAATCATTAATTACAATGTGTATAATGTGAAAAAATAATTATGTTATTATAATCAAAATTAGTATGAAAAAATATAATTATATCAAAATATTCTAGATCAATTTGGTAAAAATTATTTAAACTTTATTAAACTCATCTTAAGTGGGTCAAAATCACATTAAAATAGTCATAAAAGCTATTAAGTAGATACTGAATCCTAAATTTTAAATATTATTTACCAACTTAATTAAAATTATTTAAATTTTATCAAAATCATATTAAATTGATCAAAATCATTTTCAAATAGTCATATATAAAAGCCAGTTGCTAAACAATTATAGGTAAACTCTAAATCTTTGAATCCTCGCTATTTAAATCCCTATTATATTAAAATATTTTTACCAACTCATTAAAATTATTTTAAATTAATCAAAATATTTTTAAATAATTAATAAGCTACAAAATAGCTATTGTACCGTTATAAAAACTACCAAATGACTACTATAATACTATAAGAATCTGTTTGTTAGGGCAGATAGGTTTAATATTATGTTTTTAAAAAGTTTTAATATGTCGTTTGATAGGGTTGATTAGGGATAAGATTAGGATTGATTATGAATAGGATTCATAATATGAAGAGTGATTATTAATTTTACCTCTAATCATATCCTAATCAACCTAATTTAATCGTATCACTCCTACTAAACTACCACAGATAGTTTATATCAATTTTATATCTGTGTGCATATATACACACACGCCTCACAATAAAAATGATAAGGCATGCTTGGAAGTGACCACTTGAGGGCCATCTATAATGGCCAGCTTATCACTGTGAATGTGCAGATTAACAATGTGGTAAGAAAGGTGAATCATAAATGACTATTAACTATTAGTATAAATAGTCAAAAATGAAAAAGGTATATGCTAAGATCTGCTAATTTCAATCTCAGACCTTATTACGACATCCTTTTATAACTTAACTATCATCCTCCTTGGTCTAAACCACATCTCAATCATTTTCCTTGTATCTAAACAACCGCACTACCGTAGAACTACTTATGTTATCATCATTTTCCTTCCCAACTATCGAGGATGTTCTTTCATTAATTAATTCAGCGTCGACTGTTCAGAAATATGAGCTTTGGATTCTTTATCACTGAACCTGAAGCGGTGAAGCCCCATCTATTTCCTCCCCCCATTAAATTACACCGACGAGCTTCTCACTCACTGACAGTACTGACAGAAGCATAAATTATTGAAGACCCCAAACGAGTGTGTGTGTGTGTTTTTTTTTTTTAATTTTTTTTTGTTTGACAGCATTTGATACAGGCAGACGTATCCATTAACTCACAGAATGGCCTCTCCCGGAGGCCCAGCACAAAAGACAGCAGGATGGGAAACACAGTTTTCCAAACAAGCTCGCTCTAGCTAATTAACCACTCTCGACTCTGACTCGATCGACATATAGCAACCAGATCGCAAAAGCAAAAGCAGCAGCAGCAAAAGCAGCAGCAGGGTCAAGGGCACTTGGTGCGGTTGCCGTGGGTCTTCCATTCGCTGTAGCACGTGCCGCACAGCTCGGTGTGGCCGTACGTCCCCGGCGGCACGCACTTACACTCGCGGCAGCAGGTGGCGCACGCCCTCCCGCACACGTTCTTCCGCGAGTGCAGCGCGCACCGCTCGTCGCACGCCGGGCCGCACTCTGTCATTTCATCAAACACCTGCAGATCAGTACTCAACCACATGCACGTTCCATTTACATATACATACATACACACACACCTACCTCGGACGTCCTTGATTAAGCGGGGAGCAGGAGGCGCCGCCGCCGGAGGAACACCCGCTGGCGGCGCCACAGCTGCTGCCGGGGGCTTCGCATCAGCGGCAATATCCGCAAAATACTGCTCCTCGTCATCCGATGCGACCTGTTACAGCAACAGACAGATCTAGCTAGCTAACAGAAGAGATTCCTCCTTAAAATTGTTCGATAGCTTGCTTCTATGATTTCGACTTACTTTAGTGCTGACAATAAGAAGAAGAGATGCGAAGAGAAAGACTCCGAGCCTGAGGGGGGCCATAGTGCGCAGATATACCCAACTCGTCGTCACTCGGTGGTGGTGGAGTAGTGAAGAGAAGTCGCTGGCGAGCGGTGGTTTATATAGGCAGCGAAAAGGGGAGCAGAGCAGGGTCATCAAAGAACAGGCTGGCGCAAGGAGAGCAGCTGGTGGGCACCGGGAGCTGCTGCTTCCCATCTCGATCGTCTGCAGACAGGAGGACTGGCGATCGCAGTTCCACTTTTTAATTACTGCGAGTAAATGTGCGTCGAGTTAATTCTGGCTGCAGTTACTGACGCGCGCATGCAGCTTAATTAGCTTCGATTCGGCGTTGGGCGACGCGAGATAGATCTAAATGATTAATCGAGTTATTTTCTGAGAGTTATTACTTGGGTTCTATAAAAATTTTTATTGATCATCAGATTACATTAGAAAGTATTCCCAATGAACGATTCAAAAGTTCAATATTCTTTAAAAAAATTTTATAAATATATTGTATCTAGAAATTGAACAGTAAGGGGTGCTTGGTAGGCGGATTTAGGAGACTGGAATGTGAATGAAATCTGTTTCATTCCCATTCTTGATGCTTGGTAGACGGAAATATGAACCCGTGTATGGGTTTCATATCCCCAATTTCATAACCCACACCCCCCTAGGTTATCGCT